>CM044549.2:28484396-28744396 GCA_024416835.2 Perccottus glenii
AATAATAAAGATTATTTGTTTTGTTTTTGGATCTAATAATGAATTGTTCTCCATATAGCAATTAAAGCACATTTGTTATACTTAATCCCAAGAGAGTGAAAGATTCATGACCCCCATCAGGTAGAAAACAGTTCTGCACTGGGAGCCAAGAAGAAGCGTAACAACATGGTGTGTGCTTGACAGCTTTCTCAGGCAAAATAAGTTATATCATTGGAAGGGAATCAATAAACTAATTTAAGACCCTTAAGAACTCTTTAACGTCACGAGTCACGCTTAAAAGCCATTTTAAAGGTGCATTAATTGCTTCTGTGTTTGTTTGTATAGATCGAAAAACAATGGTGATGTTTTGAGAGAGCCTCTGGCTGGAGCATGCGGAAAGAAATCTCTCCTCAAATCCCGTGAGAATTCAGCTGCAGCGCAAGGTTACAAATGGATAAGTGGAAGTGAAATCTGTGACATATGATGACTTTGACTCAAAATGCTTTTTTTTTTATTCAATAACAATACATTACATAATATACACACTTTTAGTTTTGTTCTTATGTCTGGCTGAGGCTCACAACACCAGTTACCTGTTTTTAATGCTCAGAAGGAAACAGCTCTTGGCTCATTATTATTCCCCTGAAGTTGCTCTGCCGTTTGACCTTTCAGAGGCTCCTATGAAAGTGTGCATTGCCTCACCTTATTAGCAGCCTTTTACTGTGTATACCCTCCATTGTGGCCAATCTGACTGGATGTGGTGTCAGGACTGTACACGTGCACAGAGCTATAGAGCTGGACTGGTAATCAGGCTGTGCAGCTGACAGTAGGCCACTTGCAAGCAAATGTAATAGAACAAGCCTGGGGATCGATACAAGTCAGTGATCGCAGACAGACAAAGGTTGTTTAGTTGCAGGCAGCACTAATTGAAATCAATGGCTAATCTGATGACAGTTCTTAACCTTTACACCTCTAAGGATTCAAAAATGAGAATCACTGAGAAGCAGCAGGCAATCCAAAGTCTTTCTTCAATTGCTTTTCTCCACTACACCTTTGCTTTTTTGCTGATTCACACATTCCAGATGCATAAGCCATTCAATGGTTTTATGCCAGCGTAGATCAATACAGACATAGTAAACTCTGCAACTTGTAGTGTATCATCACTAAAAAGATGCAGGTCCCTGAGAACTTTGCATTTCCATTATAAACATAAGTAACTTTTTCAGCACAGAATGATGTATACATTAAAAATGGTATACTACACACCAGTATAAAGAAGGTCATTTAGCTGATGATTGATTATTACATAGAGGACATATTAGAGTCATATAAGACCACAGGATTTAATTTATATACATAGATGTGCAAGGGTCAGGCGAATGCAGTGTTCATCAAATAAGACTGAACCCAATCTCCATGCAGTTACATGTAATGGCTTTACAAGTGCCTGTTAATTGATCGAGAGGCTGTGGTCTGCTTTATATGGACGATGGAGCCCTAACCAAAGCGACAGCTCTAGAGAGAAAGATGAGACTTAGACCGGACGTTTTAATCAACCAGCATCAATATCCCATCAGGCAGTGGGGCAGTAGAATAGATATCACCAGATGTTGAAAACAAATTGTCAGGAACAATCATAAGAAACGTTCGGAGGTTGATTGGTCATTGAACGCAAAGTCACTTTCAATCATTTGGAAAGTTTTCTGTGTGATATCCTGCATTTTAGGGCTCAACAGATCATAGCACTTCTGTATGAAACCAAATAGAAACACTTACTGTGAGTCCTGCTCACTCTCAGTTGAGTAGTAAACTGAATACTAGATAGATAGATGTATTCTAGTGAAATAATACTTTTAAAAATATTTATCTACCTTTTGCAGCAGCTGGATTCTCACAAGATTTGTCAGCTCAGTAAGTAAAAGAAATATCCCAATTTTGGGTTAAAGCCCAAACCAAAGCTTAACCTCTACAGACAGTCTTAACCAAGTGATGGCAGCAGTGTCAACCTCAAAATGAACATGGTGTCGATAAATCAAGTAACATCAAGGGCCAAAGATATGTTTAAAAAGCTAGAGAGGTGGGATAAGAAATGAATGTCTGTACTCAAGAAAAAGTACTATTCAAAGTCAACTAAACTCAACTGACTAAAGGTACTCCAAAAATATAATAAATTTATATTTTATTGAATTATTACCCAGCTCTGAGGAGGTATTTGGGGAAAGAGCTTTCTGGTCTTCTCTGCCTTGAGTACTGCCAGCCCTGAAAATCTGAAGTTATAATATTCAAGAGCTCACATTGTTTCTATTTGGTTGTAGATGGACTTTAGGTGCCTTTAGTAGTAAGCTACTGCCTTTAGTTTATTCATATGTATTTTTATATTTTTTATCATTTTCCCCAGATGGCTAGTTAGACCAAAATATTGTCAACCAAAATGGTATTTGGTCTTGGAATAAGATTTTGTCGGATTGTTTTCCTTCCTTTCAAGAAGACAATACATGAGGTTTCACCAAGTATTGACAGTAATGACAGCAATGTTCTCCACAAAGTCCTTGTAAAACTCCAAAAGGGAGCCCATATTATACTATGTAAGTGTTTGCTGCTGTCTCGTCTCATTTGAAATCAGAACAATGCGTCTGTATTTGAACAAGGCTTTGATTCATGCAGGGACACACTCGCTGATCCCTCAGCCTAATCCCTCCATTGGCTGGGACAAGGACACGTTGACAATTTAAGACCTCTTTCCTCAAACTCCCTTAAACAGTCCTGTTGACCGATCACAGCGTAGTCTGTGGGATTTAGAAACATGCTTTTAATTAATCAGCTTGTAACTGGCAGCCCATTTGGGTAAATAGATTCCCAACACAGTGACACAAATGGATGTAGCAGGCAATTTTCACAAAAGTTCCAGCCACTTTACTCAAGTTTGTTTAACTGTGTTTAAGTGTTTAATTGATGGTGGGATTAAACTATCTATTGTTACCATTTGATATTTATAGTCTTCTCCAAACCAGATAATTTATTCTCAAGATAGAAGTTAGTAGGGTTAGTGGAAGATGACCAACCCCAGTCAAGCTTTTGCAGACAATTTTCTAAGTTCCTACAACATTATCATTATTTTTTTTTTTTATGAAACACCACAATGCCCTTTTCTACAAGCATTCATTTTATATTTTATGTTTCACTTTTCTTCAACAAGCAGCTAATTAATATTGAGTGTCCTTGTCACATATGGTGAATGGCAAGCCTTTATATAACGCTTTTCTACCTTCTTAGGCCACTTATTAAAGCGCTTTACAGCACATTTCTATTCAACAATTCACACACCTGCCACAACTCTCCTGGAGTTAGGGCAGTCCTGTTGGTGTGAGGTTTTCATAGCAACCATTAACAGATATCCATAACTTATTTCATCAGCTCTCTGCTATTCTATGCCATACCACCCTCCAATGATTCATTAAAAACTTAACTAAAACTGTGTCTAATAGTTTGTTAAAGGCCTTTTTGCATCCACTCAGTTATTATTATTATTATTATTATTATTATTATTATTATTATTATTATTATTATTATTATTATTATTATTGTTGTTGTTATTGTTATTAATATTATTATTATTATTATTATTATTATTATTATTGTTATTATATTAGTTATATTTGCAATGTCCAAATGAGGGTGCATTATAACCTTTTCTGTCCCCATTGAATCAGGTCTGTGAAATAGTACAAAAGTAAACAGTAAAATCTGCATTATACACTACTGAAATATGAAATTGAACAATGACAGCTGAACAAATTGCATTACAAGAAGCCCAAGGATTTTATTTTAGATATTGTACTACGTTGAGCCATGGATGCCTTCCTGCCAAAAGCTAATGCAGCTGCAGGGAAGTTGATTTGAAAGAATACTGCTTTGGTTTCCACTGTAGTATCCCAAATAATGGCTGCCCCCCTGTTGTTTAAATTGTTTATACTGCACAAAACTACCATCTTCTACCTGACTGCACAAATCAGACAGTTATTATACTACATAACCATAGTCCTGCTTCACAAATCCATTTATATCAATCTAATTTCAAACTATATCTTATGTAATAACAACATAACTAACTCTACTGGCTCATTTTTGAGTAAGTTACAGTTTAGCACAAAGGGTCAGATAGCTCAGCCTTTTCATAAACGGCCATCACCATAGAGACAGTGCAAATCCTTTTCTGCCTGTTGTTGAATTATGTGATTATTTTGACCTGACACAACCCTTCATTTAAGAGTAATTACAAATACCAGAGAAGGAAAGTTAGCTTCAGAAGGCTAAAATGTAATCTCCTGAAACATGAACTGGTGAGTCACTGTTATTGATTTGCAAATGCTATTAGCCTCCCGTGGATTTAAAATGGCCAAGTTGTAAGGCAGTCAAAGCCTTTTTTAATCAAACCTTTACCTTGTCTCACTCATAGAAAGCCCAACTGATGTATCAAGCAACAAACACTCACTTTCTTCAAACAAACAAGCTGCCTGCTCCACACGCTTTGCTCATTGACATTAGGATTGATTCATAGCAACGATATCTGTAAAAATGTTTGAGTTTTTTAAAATATGTATTGTTTAAATAGACCCACTGATATAATGTAGTGTTAATACCAGGTCAGTAGGCAGCACTATAACAATTACAGCCTAATGCTACAAACAAAGACGTCACAGTTTGATAGTTACTTTTTAGTTTCTGCTCTACATATATTAAGGCCATATTGGAAGTTTACACATTGATAGGAAGGAAGAGTGCACAGCCAGGACATGTTGGACATACTATGTTTCTTTGCTGGCCTGGGAACCTCCAGAGGTGGAAAGTAACGAATTACATTTACTCGCGTTACTGTAATTGAGTAGCTTTTTTGTGTACTTCTACTTTTTAAAGTAGTTTTTAAAATCTGTAATTTTACTTTTACTTAAGTATAATTTGTTTGAAGTATTGTACTTCGTTACATTTTAAATCATATCCGTTACTGAGTAAAAAAAAAAAAAAAAATCAAATGGGGAAAAAAAAATCGCGCCCCGGAAACTACTCCACTGATTGATTGATGGGCGGGAGAACAAACGCGTTAAGACGTTGTAGAATAATGTTGTAGGTGTAGTAAAATTAATCTTTGCAGTTTCTGTATTAACAGAAATATCAAATATGCATTTTTACATACACTACCCCCACCCCAGCTGTTAAAAAAAAAGTAACGCAGTAACTTTTACTTTTACTTTTTTTGAGTAAATTTTTAATGAGCTACTTTTTACTTGAACTTGAGTAGATTTTTAAACTGGTAACTTTACTTTTGCTTAAGTAAAATTTCAGTGAAGTAACAGTACTTTTACTTGAGTACAAAATTGTATTACTCTTTCCACCTCTGGGAACCTCTCAGTATTAGCCCTAAAGAGCTGAAAGAAGTGTTTGGGGAGTGGGAAGTCTAAACAGGGTAAAATAAGATCACTGCTGTGTTAACTGCACATAACTTCATCTTAATCAGGTAAATGAGTTATTATTAGTTACAATAGCAGCAGCCCTCTGAGTAAAATACACCCTGAGTTTAGAAAGTCCGACTTGATCAGGAGTATTGGGCGAATATTGGAGTAATGCTGACATGCTGCTCCTTTATTGCTGTTTGTTTGTCGAGCTGTACAAACCACTCCTGCTCAGCGTTGTATCTTGTTGCTTTGAGGATGCAGCAACTGTGTTCACACTTATCTTGTTTATAATGTAAGCTTCTGCTGACAGTTTTGTTCCCACCACCCTGTAAATCAAATAAGGTCTATGTTGATTTTCCAGGGTCACGGGGAGCAATGCTTCCATTTTGCATTCACAGTCAAGAGATAAGCCAGCTTTTGAACTTGTCATTGTAAATGTTGGGCAGAACACAGAACCATTTGAAGAACAAGTAGCCCTTCTTTTTTAGCAGACAAACAAGTTGAGATAATAATGACCTATCTCATTGGGGGGAGAAAAAGACTAGACGGAGCGGAGACAGTGCCAGTCTTTTGTAAAAGAACACTGTGTGAAGCACCAGAAGTCATCAGATGAAATTACACTTCAAATTGTATTTCTCACTTCTTTCAGGTTGTGCCAGGCAATCACCAGCAGAGGGGAAAAAGCACAATCCCAGAACAAACTTGCTCTTGTGAACAATCAAGCTCTTTGCTCCTCAGTTCTTCAACAGCAACAAGCTAAAGGTATCTAAGGAAAAAGTGACTTCATTCTGGACACAAAACAATAAAGAGTTGAATTTGGGTGGCAGTGCCTTGGACCTCAAAGTGTATATCTGTTGCAAATAGTCTCTTCTGCTGCATTTCATTACTGGTGGGAGACTGTGGGAGGATGTTCACAGAGAAGACAGAGAAATAGGTCACCATACCAAACACTGGGATTGCTCAAGACACACTCTGAACAGTAACTGCAGGCGAGATGAGCTGTCCTGACAGACAATTAGGGTAAAATAAATTACAATTTGTCCATACAGGAGCATTATGTATAACCTTATTTCTTTAAGTAGTAGAATTTGCGAAGTTGTTAGGGTTGTTTTTTGAGCACCCACAGGCATCAAGGTCGGTGTGGGCGGTTGTTTGTTGCATGTGTTCGAGCGGGTGTCTTGGTGGCTGTCTCTGTATAAGATGTACACATCCATCTAGGTTACGAAGATATGAGACACACGGAAAGTTGTTTTATCATAGCATTCGACAGGTTGGAGATGTTTCTGGGGACAGTGTCACAGGGAAGTGTCACAGCTCGGGGAAAGCACAAAGATAGAGATGAATCACAGCAAGGCACTCACTCAGGTTTCATAAAGAAATTATAAAAAGACAAAGAGGAAGACATGGCTCAGAGATGGAGACAATGAGACTGTATTCTGGAGTCAGGAAGACTGGGTATAATTCCTAAAGTGTTCAAAATGGCTTTTATTTGATTTATTTTTGGATACATAGCTTCAATGCAGTTTAGGTAAGAAATAAAAGAAAATTGCTAAAAATAAAATATGGAGCAAATATACTGGTAAATTAAAGTGGTTGAATTAATTTGATTGCTTGGAGTATTGTATTCCTTTAAGCTCTTGAAATGGTTCAGTGTAAAGAAGTAACACAAGTGCTCCTTTAGGACATGAGGCAGAATTACAGAAGCCAAGTGTACGTAGTCCTTTGGTGTCATTGTCACTTTGTGTCAGTGAAGCCTTTTAAGTCAATCAGGCAAATATTAGACAGTGTGACAGAAAAAAACTAATTCTGAAAACATTGAGAAGTAAGAAATTAAATGCAAGATGCCAAAATACTTAATACTTAATTTTACCTTTATTTTTTCCAAGAATATAGAACCAGTTCCCGGTTACAATAATGACCCACCCAAAAACAGAAGTAGGGTACAAGAGAGTGTAGAACAAACTATAAGTAGGTGCAGTGATTGTAGACTTTTTTGTTTTGCTCACTAGAAACAGTAAACTGGAGAAGCAACCAAACACAGTGCTGGAGTTACTGTTTTCTGTTATTGATGTTTGAGTAGTGAAGAGGTTTTGTAACTAGAATAGTACTAGTTTATAGGTTTGAGGGAATAAAGAGAAGACCAGGAGGACTGATGCAGAAGAACTCAAAGTTGACTTAAGTTACCAAAAAGTTCTATTTTGTAGCCCTACTTTTACATCATTTCAAATCAGCATGTCCTCCTCTAACCTAAGACAGGCCCTGAATGTTTAATTCATCCATTTGTGTCTAGAGTTTTGGGTTTTTTATCATCCAGTGCCCGTCCAGCTCAATAAGAAGTGGCTTCTGACAGTGAGTGCTCTTGCTTTAAAATGGCAGCTCTGCCAGAGTACAAGTGCGCAACCCCTGGGCGCTGGTATACTTGTGTGAAGCAGGCAATCTGTCGATGTCTCTTTGCTAAAAATAAACTCAAAAGAACAGGGCAATATCTTATTTATCTATCTTTGTGTGAGAGCGTGGTCCCTTTGTTTCTGCTTGTTGTCTTCAAAACTGATGAGTGTTATAGAACCACAGAACAGAGCATCGATTCAGAGAGATATTTCATTACTTGCCCTGAGTGTGCCCACAAGTCCCGCTGCATCAGATTCAAAAGGGAAAGCTGAATATTTGAAAGGACTCTCGTAGTACTTCACTGAAACTCAGGATGAGGAAGAATTTCAGATTACGGTGATTGAGGATGATCGCTGAGGCATCCGTCCAACTTCTTGGGCAGTGTTTTTGTGAGGCTTGACGTCATAGCTCTTTGCTGATAATATTAGCTTGTGTCAATCATCGGGGAACAGCTGAAACTGCAATCATGTCAAAAAACTCCTGTGAGATTTAATCCATGTTACAGATTCCTCCATAGTTTGTCTTTAGCTTTCCCACTGGGCCACAGCTGTTGTCGTTGTTCTCAAAAGATATCTGTGAACAAAAAGATAAAAATAAAACAGTTTGTCACAAATGTAGATGTCAAAAGGTGAAAACCTTATCATTGTTTAATGGAGGATGACTGGTGGCAGATGGCATATGTAAACCTGGGACATAAAAATAGTTATGTAAGTTTCAGTTTTTTTCCACCCTATCAGCTATTCTTTTCAAAGGAGTCTCTTTAGAAGACACCCTATCACCTTTAACAAAAAATACAATGTTACACAGTCACAGTCATGTGAAGTACTTATTTATTTTAGGCTTTTTGTGTGAGTCTGGGCAAGTTTGTGTTGCTTATAGGTTTGTTTACAGACTCATCTTGTTCACTGCAATAAGAAGTTCTAGCAGGATTCACTACAATTGCCATAAATTTGTCAGGCTGTCAGATTTGTTTCATATTGTCTGCCTCTCATCCACTCAGATTGGCTGTGTTACATCCACTAAAACTATTTTGCCATGACTAACTAATTATTTGTCCTCAATGGTACAATGTACACAGTGTGACAGGGGCTTCAGATTGAGATACATAGAAATAGTTTCCCCTTGCCATCGTCTATTCAACAGAAGTAAATCCGACATCCAAAGAGAACATATGGTCAGAACTAAGTAACCCTTATGGTTCAATAGCTTGTAGAGCCAGCTTAAAGCAACTTGAAGTAAAGGCTTTATGTAGAACTATTGGGCTCTTGCATCAGGGCTTTTTCCCTGTCCTTGTTTACAACATTGAATCAGTCAATTACAGTTTTGAGGCATATAGGCTTCTGCACACATCTCTTAAGATTAGACCATCATATTCAATTGAGTTGACGTATGGACCTGACCATTCCAGGACCTCATTTTATTTTATTTTTTTAGCCAATCTGATGTAGAGTTACTGGTGTGCTTCAGATCAGCTGAGCATTACCAGTGGGACCGGTGAAAGTGAAAATATTTACAAGTATCTTACTACTTCTTTCTAAGATATACTGTATTTGGTCACATTAGCCCTTATTATATAGAAAAGAGACAGAAACAAGAACTCAAAACTTGGGCTACTAGTTCCCCAGGGCTATGTTTTTAGTCCATTTCTTTTTAAACTTTCCACTGATCACTATATTCACTTAATTTGCAATAATGACTGTATAATTCTATCGTCTTCAAGGAATCATTAGATGGAGCTATACCAAAGCTACATGTTAACGTCTAAAAAAAAAGCCATAAAAGTCTGGCCTAAAGTTCATCTTAAATGAACATCTTGTTTGTTCTATTTTTTTAAATCTTCTTATCTGCTGTTGTTGGTTAAAACATAATTAGTGCTTTTTATGCTTTTTGTAATTTTTTTAATATATCTTAAAATACAAAAATGAGACCAGGACGCTAAAATCCTCTGCCTAGCTGCATCAGCCCTTTATACATACAACAGCTATTACTGTGCACTTACAATACCCAATGGCACTAATCAACCACAAGACCCATTATCTTCTTTGAATTCATGTAAACTACATTAATGCCACATTGCTGGCAACATTATCAAACCCATTTTGTATTTGCATTCAGGTCTCAATATAATTGTCTTATGGGGTTATGGAGAAGCCAGGCAACATTTTAAATTGTGTTTTTAGTTTGATTTTGTTTTACCTTTATTTATCCAGATAAACCATTACGAACCAATTCTCATTTGCAAAGGTTATCTGGGCTAAATGTTTAGATAAATAATTTAAAAGAAATTTATACAGTAAATTAAGGTATACAAACTTAACATGTGGGTATTATGAAGAGTGCATAGGGTGACTGATTATTGACCAGTAGACAGCTACTGACTTGTTCTTGATTATAAGCATGAGTCAGTTGTGGTAACGTTATGAGTGGAGTTTAATGCCATGTAAATAGTGCACTCTTTGACAAATAATGAAGGAGAGCCAAATGTCAAGTTAAATTATGCCATCCATTCTGTATTTAAAGTTTCTTTTCTGTATACTATTTCTTAATACACATTTGCTAAGTAGTTAAAAGACAAAGACAAGATGAAAAGTTTGGTCTGTAAATCCTTGTCTCTATGATTGGTTTTCTCTGACAAGCTGAGAAGAAAAAAAGTTCAAAGGCATCAGCGTGCCAAAAACACAAATAAAAGTAATTAAACCCAGCAACATCATCAATCTCCCAAACAGTGTGTGTGGCAGCTTGGTCTCTGCTCTGAATTAACACACGGTGGGCTTCTGTCGGCTGCGGTGGTGGCATCTATTGCAGTCGAGGCTACTTTATACTCTGGCATTGCTCCAGAGAGAGACGCTCTGATTGGACATGAGATATCAGAGTACATCGCTCACTGCAGTATGAGCAGCTGAGGCTGTTTATGATCAAATTATTCTGCAACCAGTTGATTAAATGGGACACACGCATATCTGTTTGGTGTGAAGGGATTATACACAGAGGCTTGGGACATACAACATCATCCGGGATATTGAGTGTAAACCCATCGATTAAGCTTTTTCTTTTGCCCCAGTGCCATACGTCAATGTGCCAACCACATAAAAGAGTTTATGCACACATTTCTACATATGATCTTAAAAGATATGTTCATTATTTATTAAATCAAGTATGTTAAAATCCTGTCTGTCAACCTGAATGCAAGCTGGCTGCATGTGAAACCCAGTGCTAATAAGTAGAACCCAGTAAGAAGGGTCAGTTTGGAGATATATTTGCTGTGAAGCCATGCAAACATCTCAGTGTCGCAAAGAATTCTCAGCAAAGAAATCACGCAAGCAACACCAAACTGCTTCTGAGTTGATGTTGTCTGTCATCAACAATAAACATTGCAATTTGCAAGATTTATTTTGTGACTAATGCTGTGTAGAGACAGTGCTACACTGTGTATCTTTACTATCAACCATTTTGTAAAACCTTCTCTTGTAAATGTGCTCTGATGTTAAATTTTTTGTACACAAGGGGCCATATCTTCACAAACAAAACACAAGTATCTGGCCGAGACGGAAGCTCATTGAGGGGCGTGTCCAAATCTACTTTTCTGATTATCAGGGCGAAGACGGTGGTACAAAGTGGCAGCTGTAATACAGCCGGCGCATGTCTCAAGAGGCTGGATTTAGGTGTCACAGCTGTTTTACTTTTAACCAATCACAATCCTCCAGTACAGCGACGATTATTATTATCATAAAAAATTATTACTTTTATGAATTATTTTTATTTTAGAGCCATTAAACTGTAATATAATGCATAGCTATTATCTTTTATTGTATGAATTATTGTTAAGACTTTCTTTTTTAATATGGAATGAGCAGACTATTAGAAAAATACTAATCATTCAGACAAGCCTATACTTTTCTTGTCACTAATTTTATTAAAAACAAAACCACTTGCATCCAGATAAAAATATATATCATTATTTTGGCTGAAATGGGATTTTTATGTCAGATTTTATAAGATAAGATGTGATCACTTTAATTGTGCAAATCTTTTGCTTAAAACGAACGAGTATATTATACAAACTGTCCACGTTCTAGATTATTTTAAATTTGGTAGTGGACTGAAGACAGAAGAAACCATATATATATATATATATATATATATATATATATATAGAATATATATATATATATATATATATATATATATATATATATATATATATATAGTGAAAGTCCTAATTGGGCTCAATTACATGGACGCTCTCTCTTCAGCTTCTAAACAAGCTGTGGAGCATGCTTGAAAAGCAGCGGGGGTTTCAGAGTAAACTGGAGCCTTTACACACAGACAGAGCTGACAGCACAAACAAGTGTCACACCTGTCAGGACGTGGTCCAGGCCCAGGCAGAGATGAGGAATGTGGATGATAGCAGCACCAATGAGTTTGGGACTGTATTTTCATGCCCAAAACACGGATCCAAGCTCCTGATCTGGCTCTCTCCCGGTGAGTTTCCTGTGCTCTGATTCTAAAGCCCCACTTTCTCCTTGTCTAAGCTAAATTTTTACTCTTACTCCGCCTCAATCATAATGGTGGTCTTTCCTGGCTGTAGCATAATGATTTTGTTTCAAGCAAACCAGTGTTTTTTTTACTTCCATCGAGCAAAGAAACAAATAAAATAAAAATGTCTAGTTTAGTCATTCTTTACTAATGTTCAAGAAACACGCCAGAATTATTAATAAAATATTATTAAGAGAATATTTTAATTATTTCTTATTTATTTAAAATATTTTAACTAAATAAAAAATAATAATTAAAATTTTGCAGTTTAGCCTTTAGCATTTTAAAACATTTGATTTATTTTCTATTTGTATTATACCTACCAGAGCACACAATTAAATGTGTGTGGCAATAACTTCACTTCCTAATTGAATTTAATGAAGCCTGCATCAGTCACTGCTTTGACTAAGATCAGCTGTTGCACCATGCCACACCTCGCTTTTTCAACCACCACCCCCCGCAGCGCTGGCAGAGTTGTAGAGTTAACACAGCTTATGTGACACACCTTTGGAAACATTCAAAGTTCAAAGTTTCTTTATTGTCCCTCTTGGGGAAATTATTCTCGCAGCATCATGCTCCTTAAAAACATACAACATAAAGTACACATCATTAACAAACCAAGAGCAGGCTCAACAATGGAATGCAAAATGGAATTAAAATCAAAATTACAAAAAAATTTAAATTACAATTAGAAAGCAGTAGGAAACATACACTAGGCAACCCCCCAAATCGTGTAAATAGGGTAACCCCTTCAATTTAGCATTTTTCTTTTGCCCAAGTGCTTTACATCATTATAAATGGATTTCTGCATTTGTGTATGGACCCCATAGTTATGTACATTATTTATTTTACAAAAAGTCAGTCAAAATGATCCATGCACAAATCTCAAGTGTTGCGTAATGTGCACTAACATTACCGAATTGCTGCTTATGGACACAGGGACCGTCCCCTCTCGTCCTACTGCTCGACTTCAAACAACACTTGGACGAAGAGTGAATGTCTCTGTGATAAATGTGATCATTTGATGTCACTCAGGTTAATTAAAAGTCTGTCACACCTGACTACTGATGGAGAGGTTGTGATGAAATGGGTCTGAATAACAAATTCTTTCTGCCATGTGTATGAAACAGCAGATTCGAGCGCTGGCTGCTCTCTCAGTCTTGAAAAGGCCATTATTTCTGTACCACCCATCACTGTGCAGTCATGAACATTAAAGAAACCACGCCTGGAATTTTAATGTCATTTACATATATCTGACCTTAAGCAGAAATGACATCGGCCTAACTTTCTTTTTCAGTAGTTTTCAAGGTTTCACTTGAACTTGGGTTTTTGTGTGCTTTGACACCAGGGGGCATCAATGTGGAAAAATGTTGCATCAAAATACTCTTTTTCCCTCTATGAAATTGCATGAACTCTTCTATATTTAGCTGCTTGAGGAGAATATACTTTGTCCATGTCACTTAAAACCATGTTAAAAACATAAAAATTCTGTGTCTGAAAGCTTTCAGTCTAATAAAGAGGGTTTACCAGATTGAAAGTAAGGTTATGTTTTATGCATTATGTTTTTATCAGCTGGGAAAAAATATGAGAAAGAAATAAAATCGGATCATATTTTCACTTTATGCTTTGCTTCCTTTAACATTTTTCTCCAATGCCTTTTGAAATTTGAGGTATGTCTGCAAATACCAGTTATATAAAAGGGTTCCCACGATTGCTAGAAATCCTTGAAAATTCCAAAATTGTATGGTGTAGTTTTGACAAAAGAACAAGCTTCACACTTCTTCTGCACTTAATCAAACAATATAGTATTTTTGTGGTATACTGCTGTATGATGTAAGAATATATCTTGAAAGTCAATGAAAAGTTGACCACAGAAATGGTGTTACTTAAGTTACGTAATTAAAAAATTGTCGCTCTTCACCTGAAATGTATAGGATGTAATGAAATGGTTCAAATTCTTTCTGCCATGTGATATGGGATTGGGCAGATGCATGTGCAAGATTTAATCAAGCTTTAAAGCAAAGGCATAAACTAACAAATGTAAAGAAATATTTGGCTAGTAAGTTAACCAGGCTTACAAAAATAATTAACTCACAGTACATTTGAAATGTTTGCTGCTTTATGCTCCACAAAATAAGTGCATTGGTGTTAAATGTTAAAAGAGATGTTCCAAGTTGAGAGACACATTTGTGAAACATGGAGTTATTGTTTTGTCTTTTTAATGGTACATTGTGTTACATTTGTTGTAGTATTAAAGTTTTTCAGTAAGTATAATCACATCAAATTAACACTCTTGCATTATTATATCTTGAAAAGCATTAAATGTTTTAGGAGAGGCATGTTTTTAAATAAAGATCAATGAGTTATATGTCATAGAAAAGATGGTTAACCAATATTTCATAGAGTACACAATGATGTGGGTTTTATAACGTCTATGTTTTCTAGAGTTATAGCCCCACCCCCTTCAAGTACCCCACACACATCATCTGTCACTTGGTCCCTTGTGACACTACACAACACTTCTGGACTTTTGTTTCAGCCATATTCACACCACCTCTGGTTGAATATGTCTTCCATGTGTGATTGAATAAACATTCGACTGATGTAAAACACAGACTGCCTTCAGCTTTGTTCAGGCGAATCATCTTAATCGAACTGCTACTGACATTTCCACAACAGCTCTCTTCAGTGACACAGGAATCATAGATTTCCTCATCTCCCAGTTTTATCTCCAACATTGAAAACCCTTGCTGCTGTAGCAAGACAAGCCTGAGGTGCTATGGCTGCCTCTTTGCCATCTCTTAGTCTCCACCTTATTTTTCTGGAGCGTGAGATAATTACAACCCTATGAATTCAGCCACAACCAGATCGACAGCAGATATGATAAAAATAGCTGACAGGGATTTTGACATAATAGTCACATTGTCTCATGGAGAAAGAAGCATCTAATGAATTCCAATGAGGCCCACCTCAATAATTATCTCCATGTCATTCAGATGAGCCTCGATAAGACATTTTGTTTGCTAAGGCTGCCAGTGACTGTGGAGAAGTGACTTGACTTTAAGACAACCTTGGTGTGGAGTTTATGATGACTTTGTCTAGACTGAAAATGCTGCTCTGCAAGATATCCTTGAATGATAATCAAGTGTCTAGTCCACTGGTTTGTCCGTTATCCGAGCACGGGACGTCTTTATTTGCAGCATAAAAGCAGCTGTTACTTCAAACAAATTCCCAGTTCCTTTTAGAGTTCATAAGCAAAAAGAAACAGCCAAGTTGGAGGGGAATAAAGAAGCTGTCTTTGCCATTTGAAGCTGTTTCATGGCAGCGAGGGACTGCTGCTGCAGAGAAAAAAAAATCCAACAGCCACCTTTATGTGGGTTATTTAGCAGAAAAGAAAGCGTTTCAGCATACAGATTAACAATCCCCTCGAGTAGAGCAAATGCACTGTTACAGCATTGAATTCAGTCATGTTAGTGCTGTACCAGGTCAGTTTTCTGTCCAAGGTCAGACAAGCTCCAAATCCCACTCGCAGGTGTGTTTGGCCTTGATTTAATTGCTTTCTAATGCTGAAAACAGCTGACCCACCGCAGCTAATGTAACCATCCCGGGCATTGTGTTGCTTGGGCGAAAAAGATCAAAATATAGTTGTTGCTTACTGCACTGTTTACAAAGAGAAAGACACAGGGTTCGTCCTCTACACGCTGCATTGTGAATCTTATCAGCGAGGCTACAGGGATCGCACAGGGATCTGCTTTGTCAGCCATTTCTGCATCTCCACCGAGAGACTCTATAATACGCTGTCGCTCCGGAGCAGGATCTGCAGAACAAACCTGTAATTATCTATTTGGTTAGTAATGACAAAGGAGACTGTGTTTTAGTGGCCCAATTGGCAGAACAATAAATACACTGGAGTGTTAGGATGATTATCATGAAGCCAAATAACTTTTTTCCCTCAGCATCAGAAGGAGGGGCACGAATCCTAACTGTTTTTTAATAGAAACATTGTTGCTTTACCACATCATATGAATCTGAATGATTTGTTGATAAATTTGTTTCATGTTATTTTAATTACATGCAGCTGAAAACAATCTAAAAATCCATACTGTCCATATCAAGGCTATGTTACTGTTAACATTTCATTCAGAAATACAGAATTCAGATCGTTATCCAGAGTCTTTAAAAGGGAAACACAAATCTGGTGCCAAGTGTGGGCCATGAATGAGAAGTGCTTTTACTATAATTTATAATATTAAAGCTGGATTGCGTTGATTAACTGCTACGGTCAAAAGCACAGAAGAGCAATACTATCGGACCAAGTTAATTAACGTCTTTCTTTTTTTCAGGTCTTCGGTAACTGACTATGAACTGTCAAGAGTCAATACATTTTTGTTGTTAGAAGACTCTTAATAAAGTTTGTATTAACTTTGAACTAATTATTAAATTCATGTTTAATTCATTTGGATGTGTCATAGAAACCGATTCTAATTGAAATGAATTAATCGGTTACAATAGAAACATGTATCCATCAAGGAGGTTGTAAAACTTTTCCAAATACTATTCTAAATACTACTACTGTTTTATAGACAAGTTGTTTAACTGTTGATTCTGATGTTCTAATCTTTCTGTAAATCTTGTTAGCTAGCTGTTTGTAGTGGAGCCGTCTCATGACTGGAGTAGTCACATGAGAAACCTAGCGGATATAAGGATTTAATCTTGTGCCTTTGTAATTGCATCCACTGCTCATCTCAGTTGGGAGCCCAATCACTGTAGTTACTTTATGAAAGAAGACATTTAAATCTAAAAGAAAAAAGATAAAATGCAGTTTGGTTTGACTTAAATTACAATTGTTTTTTGGGGCTAATCTCTGTTGCTTGAAGTTGGCAGGGCGATAGTGTAGGAAGCCATTTTGGAAAGTCCCCATTTATACAGAACAGCTGAGTGAAATTGACAAAATTACCAAGGGACCAATTAGTGAAGAGAAGGAGAAGGAAGTGAGGTAAGGAAAGTAAGAATAAGAAATGAGAACAAAAAGAAAAATGTTGGAAGATACAGTAAAGTGTGCACACCAGTAGCTTCAGTAAAATAGACTCCAGTGTGACCTTCCACACTCTTTAGGGCTTTTGCGTCTGTGAAGTGAAGAGATTAAAAACAGAAGCAGCCTGAGGGTAGTTCAGGTAGTAATTCAGTCCTGTCTCTCTCAGGTGAACGGGACCCTGGATCTCAAGGCCCCAGGACACGGAGGAAAGTATGAAGTGACACATGGATTTCTGGGGGTCACACACTGTATGGTTTAATTAATCTAACGTGTCATGTTCAGCTTATTAACGCCGATGTTCAAAGTACAACAAACGGGCACCGCCACGTAGCGTCCACTCTGGCATTGTCAACATGACCGCAACCAAGGAGTCCTTAGAGATGTCACGGATAAAAGGGGCAGGAATAATGAATAATTTATCAGTGTATATTAATTTCATGGTCTGCTAGTATCTTGGACAGTGGTGGCAGAGGATATTATGGAACTTTTCCTCATGGAGTTAACATTTCTGCAGTGAGTTAAGTAAAGACATATTAAAATGAATTACTGGAGTTTCTGTTCGACATCATAGTTATTCAGTCCATTATAATGACATTAGCAGCGTGAAATGGAACTTCATGTTTATTTATCAGTTTTAATAAGGACTCTGGCTGTGGTTAGTGTTCTTAATCAAATTTTGATTGCATATGTCTAATTAAAATAAATACAATTTAAATGGGAATTAATTTATTGGTAATGGTATACAACATGTTCCCCTTTTCTTTTCCTGAAGAGCTTCACACCGAGAGAGAACTTCACATTGATCCACATTTCAAAGTCAGACAAGAAGAAATATACGTGCACTCCCATGTCAGTTTTGATTGAAAATTGCATTTTTCACATTTATTTCTTACATATTTCTTATATGTTATTTAAAATTGACAGAGATTCAAATCAGATATTAACCTATACTCTATAATATCCATGCATATTTTAATGGTATGGATATTTTTAGATCTTTTGAATTCACATTACAAAGTTTTATTATTTACAGTTGCCTCTATGTGTGGAAAGCATAGATGACAATGGCATTCACCCTAAAAAAGAAGAGCAGAAAAAATAAATTAAGAGCAGAGGAAGCTTGTTTGTATAATTAAGGATAGGATCTTTCTAACCTAGAGATTAGTAAAGATGAGAAAAATGTGAGTTGTATCTGACCTCATGAATGTTACTGCTGTTACAGACAAAAGACTTTGTGTTTTGTTGTTTAGTCCAGAGTTTAAAATGCCAGCTGTGAACACTAGTTAGACCCAAGCCTCTCCCATGGAACCTCTTAAATGATCCTCGTGTAAGGGCGTGGCCATACAGCGATTTTACAGCGAAAACCAGTGATATACCTCCGTCCACCAGAGGGAAATATAAGGAGAAACCCAATGGTGACTTTACAAGTGTAAAAATCATGTTTACAGTCTGGTACAAAAGATGGCTCCGGTCTCTAGAGCTTTTATTACGTGACAACTCTGGGGGGGGATTTTTGATTAATATGTCCGGTTATGCTATCTAAAAACTATTGTTTTACTATGGAGTAAAAGCCTAAAAGCCCGGATTTAACCATCATTTTATTGCCCTTTCATTACGACAATATTGGTGAATAGGGGACCAATGGGCGGATTACATCCATGTTTTTTTTACAATCTATGGTTAGACCAGGGCTTTTTGCTCAGGGACAAAAACTAAATTAAGTTTTCTGTTTTGGTCCAAACTTAATTTAAGCAAATTACAAGTGTAAATACACCCCCGAAAAAGACACTGATTTGATATTTTTGTATAACTGATCCCTTGTTATCTATTCCAATCTATCATACACTGGTCTTGGTTTTGACTCAACTCCCTCTGCCAGGGTCTTGATCTTTAGAAATCTTGTCTTGGTCTCTATACATTCTGTTCTCAGTCATGTACTTGGCTGCACAGTTAGCTCTGTTTTGGAGACTTTCGGCAGAGGATGACAAAGTCTGTGACCTTTAGTAATTTGATGATAGAGCATCTGTATCCTCCATTGTCTTTTCTCCTGGCTATGTTTTCCCTTCTTTCTCTCAACGTCTCTCTTGAACCGCCTAAACACACATGCAGCCTTGAATATAATTATATTCAGAGCAGTGCGTCTATAAGCTGCATGCTCCCCTTTATCTGCCCACCCACTGAGCCCCATCTAAATCTTTTGACTGTTATCTTTGATTGCACCAGTCTAATGTTTATCTTATAGATGAATAATGGCCACCAGGGAAATCTGTTACAATTATAATCTATAGACAGTGAGACAGTGTAGATCGCTGTAAAGCACATTCATGGCAGCGATACATTGAGGATTTAGAAGGTAATTCATGCCAGGTTTGTTGGACTCCTATGGTGTGAAAACATAGCACAGCTGCCCTTTCAAAGAGATCTATATATATTCTCCTCTCAAGCCTTTTGCAAAATCTAGTGTATCATATAAAAATAATAATGTGACAGTTTCAAAATAATACAGTTAAAGCAGGCTTTAGAGAATGCCAAAGACTTCAGCCAAGAAGCATTAGTAGATTTGTTCAGTGGCTCCAAAACACAACACACAAAACACAACACTTAACCAGGACTAAATTAAACCATGAGAAAGACTCAAAAAGATTTGAACTTGCATATTGATTTGTTATTGTAAAAAGTAAGTGTAGATTGTAGATTGGTATTTGTATGTAAACAGGTTTAGTATCTGTAAAATTAAAGCTGTGCAATTGTTAATAGAACATGCAAGAAGTAAAGTGGGATTTGTATCTGTAAATGTTGGGGTTGACTAGACAACAGCAGGCTGAGCGTATAAAAAAAACAAATCAATCACTGAGCAGTCACCGTCACTGCTGTAGGTCCTGGAGGATAGTGACAGTATACTGTAGCTGCTTATCCTGTTCTAAGGAACAACAAAAAACTAATCTCTGAAGTTTAACCATGCCTCTGTAATTGTAATAAATAATACTATATTTAGAGACATTTATTATCATTGTATATTATTAAATCTTCTGGGTAATAACTTCAATAGTATAATAATATATGTCATGAGTTTGAATTAGTAATTGTAACAGTTTATTGAGAATTGGAAAGACTTTATGTGAAGCTACGTTTCTGTGATTGGTTGTGTCAGTTGTTGAGAGGCACTTTGGTCTGTGCCTGTTGGTACTGCCCCATGAAAATCCAACAAAAATCCATAAACACCAGCATAAATCTATGTATAATACCGTGATGGCTATTTATTCAACTCCAAATTTGCATAAAACATTATTTTTTTACCTACCACATTTTAAAATGAAAAATGTATTTCTAAAACTGTTGTTTTATTAAATGCAATGATTAATTTCTTTCTTAGGCCCCTTATGGAAATGCATTTAATTACAATAATATGGTTGCCTGTAGCTAGTTCATTTAGCATACTGCAGTTATAACTTATGAGAAGATGAATGCTAATATTGAATGCATGCTATTAAGGGTTCATTATACTAATAAATCTAATTTTGCACTATAAGGCATGAATTGGTTTTGGTCGCGTTTCCACGGTAACCTGTTTTCATCTGGAACCGCAAAAAATCATGAAGACGGAAAGTAATTCATATCAAAGCTCTATTTAGACCAAATGAAGTGATGTGACATGTTTTTTATGAAAGGAAACTTCAGCGGTCATATTCACAAGCTTCAACTGGGGGTGTTGCATACTTTATATGGAAAATCAATGTTTTGGAGCTTAGTGACCTTTCTGCTGATCGGACCATAGCTGTGAATGACAAGTGCATTGATTGATCTCGAGCAAGCCTTGTTCCTACATTAAAGGTGAAAGTGAAGCTGTGAGGGGGGTGGCCTTACAACTGTAACAACCTAAGCACAAGAAATTTTGATTTCTGCTCACAAAAGAATACATAGAAAGATCGTGTTTTGAAACTAAAGCCATTTGATAGTCTGTTCACTGGCTCATCTACAATTTGTCACATTTGGAATTACAAAGTAGGCATCTGGACCGACATGCTTAAAGATGCTTGAGTGTATTTGACTAAATTACAATAAACATGAATGAAGGCCTCATTATTTTTGTCAAATGGGACATAATAGGAAATAGTTGGTTTAGATTAAGTAAATGTTTATCTGTAGGTCATGTTTCTACTTTGCAAGCAGATGCATTAACAGTACTCAATATCTGCCTCACAGCAAGAAAGTCTTAGGGTTCAATCTGAAGGCCGCCCACCATTGGCCTTTCTGAGAGGAGTCTGCATGTCCTCCCCAAGGCCAATCCAAATTGTCCATATGTGGATAGTTGTGAGTGTGAATAGTTTAGTTGTTTCTCTCTGTGTATGTTAAAGTGTTGGCCCTGCAAATGACTGTCGATCATCCAGAGTGTATCCTGCAACACATCCAGAGTAACTGGGGTACAGTATATTTATATATATATATATAAATATGCTGCAGGCAACAATGATCCTAAACGAGATAATTGGTAGGGAATGAATAAATAATTTATGGCATTAATAATTTATTAGTAATTGCACTGGAATCCTAATATTATTGATCGTCCCAGCTTAAATAACATATCTAGCTCATCAATGATAACTAAACATTTTTACATAAAAAAATTGGAAAATTTACTCTGCCTCAAACAAAGCCAACAGGTAGGATCTTCCACTTTATACAAAACCAAGTATTTGCTACAATGACAGAATGTGGACAGTAGGGTGCTTGGTAAATATAGGAACTTTTATTGCATCTGTATTGAAAATGAATCTTACTTATCTCAAAGCAAATGCCCAGTCTGCTTCTTAATGAAAGTGTGGCGTGCCTCAGAGAGTTAAACAGAAAGAGGATGTTGTGGTTGCAATGAAGAGGAAACACTGCTGTTACCGCAGACATAAATAACCTTGAGTTTTCATTGACAGCTTGTTACTCAGTCTTTATTAGCAAAAGGGGACAATAAATCATGGCCTTGGAAATGATTAGTTCAACGTATGAGCTATGGTGTGTGTCAGCAAATAAGCAACTGCCGGAAAAGGAAAGAGAAAAAGATGCAGACGGATACTGAGCCATGCACCTGTTACACTGTAGGTTTAATTCATCTCATCTACGGTAATGGCCTATATCGCACCATAAACCATCATTAATTCTATTCTGAAACTGTTTCAATGTCAAGTCAAGCACAGAGAATCAGTAAAAATGCACTAAAGCCACAGTTGCATTCATGTCCCACCTGTTGCGCCACATAACAAATGCCCTGTGCTCCACCTTGCCTCCTTCCACCACAGAACCTTAAAAGTAGTTCCCTTGCAATTTCCGACCTTTTGTGAAGCTCCCCACCACTGTCTGGCTTCCCTGAGGTTCTTGACAGCAAAGTAGCCCTTGGCATCATCAAAACCCTTTGGTGAATCTCTGAAATGAAGCCCCACGTGGCATGTTCGGCAGACAAAGCACCCCAGCGATGATGGCTCTGAAAATGTCTGCCAGTTTAGCAGCAGGTAGTAATATGAGCCCTATTCGGCTTCTCAAATGACCTGCTTTTAGTCGCAGCATTATTTTCAGTATGTCACTCTGATGCTTGCTGTCAGAGGTTAGCTGACAGTAATACGGCTAACTAACAGCACCCCGAGAGGACCTGAATTATAGTCTAGACTGGACACACAGGCAGCAGTGGCTCGTCTTTACTTCACTGGGGGAGCCTCATTAATCATTTAGAGGAGTTTATAGTTGGAGCTGCTCCCTTGACTTGTATGTAAAGCCCTGGTGACCTTTATTTTTATCTGTGTCATCATGTTCTCTGCTGTGGATGCTTCTGCTGCACAAACAAACAAAAAAACAATCGATACACTTTTTGATATCCCGAAGCATTTTGAGTAGAGGAGAGCAAAATGAACTACTGTAGATTTTGTTAAACCTATTTTTTTCCACAAACAATGAAGCAAACTAAAGCAAAATTTAAAATGTCTCAAAAAGAAAAATGTGAAATGTGTGTTTACATCAACTGTTGACAACAAATAAACTTTATGACTGAAGGCTATGAATAGCTATAAATGCTTTTTGTTTTGTGTCATATATTTTATAATGACGCTTATGGACAATATACACTTTATGTCCGGCAGTAAGGGTCACACCACAGCTGTAGGACCACATTTATCTGCTGTTTTCTGCCATATTCTGTATTGCTATTAAACTTGAGTCTCATTTTGACAGTGAGTCCTAATTGTCTCTTCTCGTTGTCCTGTATAATATTTCTAATGCAATATTTGAAACATTATAATAACTTTATTTATGTAAATGCAACAAACATGTCACATCTTTCCCGGAGTTACAGTGGTGTGGTGATCTAAATGGCATCAGAAATGCCCAATGTATTTATTTCAATCCTTTTCCACTGAACCTGTTGGTACGAGTCTTCCAAAACTATTCAACTATTTAACATCTCAACAGGATAATTCCCTGATGTGGTTACATTTATCAAAAGAAAGGAAGGAAGTTATTAGGAGAAGTCCCTTACTAAGTTCTTGTTTATAATACAATTTTGCAGACTACTCCATATTATACAATACCTAAATTAGACTAAACAAATTTTTGTTCTGTTTTGTACCACCAGTTCTCAAACATCAGTTAGAGTGGATGGGCCCATATATTAGAACCTAGTAAGCATAGACTCTGTCCCATGTTTCTGAACTGACAACTGATTATTTCTTGAAACGTAGTTTTTTCTTTGTTTTTGACTTTTTGTAGGCTCTAAAAAGCACTATAAATGTATACATTAAGCATTACGGTTTTAGATAAAGTAACATAAATAAAGTAACATAACTATAAAATGTATAACAAGCCAGAAAACATGTTTGCTCTTTCCCCTTGTTTCCCATTAGCAGAACAAATTGGCCACCCTAAAGTGGGATTTATATTACAGCATGGCTGACCTAATGTGTATTGTTTGTTCCCCTTTATGTGCTGTGTGGCTGACTGCTCATAGTTATATTTTTAAATTACCGATATCTAAAATCCAGGGATATAAAAAAAAGCCATAACACAGCACAAGCCTGTCATTTGGTAGAATAAATTAATGTGAAATAAAAAAATAATAGTGGCTACCATGTATACTTCTACAAAACACAAAATACCAACTTTTCAAAGAGCAATTCTCAGAACCACTATGTATCTTTAACCTCAAAATATGGTTTCACTTCCTCATAATCTCAAACTAAACAGTGTGTCAACGGTAAAACAGAGATTTTTTTGAGGGTGGACAGTACTTTTAAAAGGCAGAATTATAGATTTGTTTTACATCTGTTAGAAATATGGAAATATGGCTAATTAAAAAGGTCCATCTTCCTCTTTATTTTAAAGCAAACAAGATAAAAAGAACTTTTTGTGACGTCTCTCCCTGTTTCCCTGGGCTATTATTGCAGATTAGAGCATTGCTAAAAAGTGTAGATGATCCGAATCAGACCCACCCACTCTTTTTGGTAATGCATATTCATTAGCTTGTTCTCATAGAGTGAGGATCATGCTGGGTGCTCACACTAAAACTTGGATAACTGCAGTGCTACGCGGGTCTGCCTCCCATATGCTCCCACTAATGAGGTCAGGCCCAGTCTCACACTTTTCCGAGCGGTCCAGCTGCCTTATTATAAGACTCCATGTTTGTGTATGCTAATGATCTCCCTGCTAATAATCTCATTTAGAGACCTGCCAACAGTTCACCCTTTTAGATAGGTGATCCACCATGTATCACTAGCTCCTCTTTATTAATATGCAATTTAAATATGACCCAAGACCTGTGGAGCACTGCACAGGAAGACTTGAACAAATGTCAGGGTTCGTAAGCAGGGCATCAGCAAAAATCTGAGATATTCAATTATAGAACTGCTACAAGCACAGATAATAAGCTGTTATTATCTTTCAGAAATAAGCCAAATTAACTAAAACCAGAAGGACAAAAAACACACACATCAGGCAACCATTACAAACGTTCTGTCTGAACATGTTTCTTACCTGTTTATTCCACTGTCAATAAAGGCATAAAAATATATATGTTAAACTTATTCTTGGTACAGATTTAACTTGATGTCATGGCAAACAAAACCTTGATATAACAATAACTATTTAACTAAAAGTTACCGGTTACTCAAAGTAAACTGAGTTTCGGAATATCCTGGTCTTCAGGACTTAGATCTGTTTTGTTTATCATGAAAAGTGGCTTGTTTAACCTCTGGATAAAGTTGTTTAAAAATGAGATAACAACATACGCTAAAAAAAAAAAAGCCGTTAAATTAGTTTAATTGTTGGTGATGCACTGGAGATATTTTCACATTTGCAATTAAACACACTCATGGCAAACTTACAGAGAACAACTGTGCTATATGTAAAACTATTTACTCTTTAGGCTGCTTCAAATAGGCCTACATAATAGTATTTTATGTCCAGTTTTATAATTCTGCTTGACATTGAACATTTGTCTCAAGCAGCTGCCATGAATCAGAATGAGGTTTATTGCCAGGTGAAAAGGTTTACACAATACGAGGAATTTATATTTGCTTGTTGGTGCAAAACACAGAAGAAAGTTACACAAAATATGAAAAAAAAAATACTATGGTTGTTAAAAGTGAGATCTTCTTAAGAATTTACAAAAAATTTAAAAATCATTTACAAAAACAGATAAATGCCATTTTGGAGCTCAGTGAACTAAGGCTTTTACCACCAAATCCATTTTAGTGGTCCTAATTGGACAAACCCACTTAAGTTTGGGGGCGGCAGTAGCTCAGTGGGTAGAGCGGTCGTCTTTCAACCGGAAGGTAGGTGGTTCGATTCCCACTCTCCCCACAGTTCATACTGTTGTTGTGTCCTTGGGCAAGACACTTAACCCACCTTGCCTCCAGTGACTGTAACACTGGTAATGTAATGTAAGTCGCTTTGGATAAAAGCGTCTGCTAAATGAATAAAAGTAAATGTAAATGTAAGTTTGGTTTGACTGATATTACCTCACTAAAAATATATATTTTTTGACAATTTATCAAAATGGAGTTATCTGCTTTTGCAAATTAAGTCTTCAAAATTACACAATAAAGCCAGATAAGGTCATAAACCTTATCTGGCTTTATTGTGTAATTTTGAAGACTTAATTTGCAAAAGCAGATAACATAAAGTATTTAAAGAGTTAGTGCTAAAATGACAGGCGGAAGCAGGCGTTACATGCAAAGAGTGAGTCAGCATCTGTAAAGACTCGCTCTGGAGGGTCTAAAAAGCCACTCACCCTTGACACTAAATGGTTTCAGATAGCCCTTAATATGGTGATGATAATAATAATATGACCATCCGCATGAATACACAAATCGAGTGGAAATGAGTCGGAGAAGGGTGTAGGAAGCCAATTTACAAATGTCCCAGTAAGGGCCAAAACCTGTTGGCTTTTTAATTATGATTTGGAAATTACAATAAAGTCTTGTTAACAAGTTGGAGTGCCTGAGTAGTCTCAGAGAATCTACAACTATACTTGTGTCTTCTTCTTCTGGTCAAACTGCTTTGACTAACTTTAACCAAAGTCCTAACCAAGAACACAAAGTCATACTAATACAATACTAAAGCTTTTATCTACGCATTAAAATGGCAACATGCAGCTCTTAAATGTTTGCGGTCCTGAAGACAGATAAATACCATTTACATTTACATTTCATTTATTCATTTAGCAGACGCTTTTATCCAAAGCGACTTACATTACCAGTGTTACAGTCACTGGAGGAAAGGTGGGTTAAGTGTCTTGCCCAAGGACACAACGACAGTATGAACTCGGGAATCGAACCGCCTACCTTCCGGTTGAAAGACGACCACTCTACCCACTGAGCTACTGCCGCCCCAAATACCACTTTAGACTTGAATGTTCTGTCATTACTCATAGGGGATGTGAAAGCCGTTACTATGTAAATGACTTACTTACTGCTGTCACTGTACAATCAGGACACAAAGGACATTGATAGAAATGAGTGATTTCCTTGACCTCATTTGAAGAAACAGCCTGAGTAGCATCATTAAAACATGTGGTCAGTACTAATCCTAATGCTATTGCTCTGTCAAAATGGACAGTAAATCACCAACACATGGTCTTTCCACTTTTCCTTGTGTCTCTTAAACCACAATCAATAGAGTGTGAAAAAACAATAAATGTGCAAATGAAATAATAAAAAAGGTAATTCTTCTAAAAGCTCATAAAGGACACACACATTTACAGTGATTGACAATGTTCGATTTGACCAATCAAGAAGATTTATCTGATGACGCTGTGACAGAAGGTGTTTATCTTGGTTCCTCACAGCCATTAGACACTTTAATTGAATTACTGGGTTGTCCATAAGACATGGCTGTCATTTTCAACTCATAATAACTTACTATTGACCTGGAAACTTACATTTTTAAACTCTACTGATTTATTTAATATTTCTATTAATATTTAATTAAATATGTATGGGCATCTTTACATTTTGATTTTATGGCTAATGCTGTAATTGTTGTTGTTATTGCATTGACCTTGGCATGGCACTGAGGTAGCGTCATGAATAAAAAGCACTGACCCTAGGTTCACCTTCTGAACCACTCAATATGAATAAAGCAGCCGGGTCTTGGAAAATATTGGCTTTTATTTTAAACATACAGTATACACTCATACAACCAAAAGTTTAGTCTTTGACCCATATGGAGTATGTTGTAAATGAAAACACACTTTACTTTTTTTATTAGATGTCTTAGACTGATTTATGAGTGTTCCTTATTATTTCTATGTCATTTTATAAAACTTGAATATATAGTTTAGTATTTTGTAAATGTAATTTTAGAGACCAACACCACAGACTAAACTGTTTTAAATTGGGTCAGTGAAAGTTTGACCACTACTAATGTCCGTTCAAAATGTGTGGCCACCTTAAAGTCTGTATACAAATGAATAGTTCTGGGGTAACAAATGGATATGTGTATACCTAATGTAATAGTCTACATGTTTGCATTGCTTCTACAGTAGTTTTTAAAAGTCCTGATGTTATAAAAATGCCCCCTTTGGTCCTACCTGTCTTACCTAACGCAAAGTCTGTGCTATTGCTCCTGTCTGCTTTTCCAAACTGGTGTGTGCTCACAATTATCTCTTTTAGGGAAATAAATTACCTATCCTTCAGCATTTTATAGACCCCCATTTACAAAATACGTCAGAATCCCATTAAATGCATTCAAACTGTGAAACAAAGGACAATCCCTATGTGAGTAATGTAAACCCACCCTTTTTTCTGAAACTCTCAAAGTCCAATATGAAGAAATATATCAATAATATACCAATAATATACATGTGTTTACCCTGGTGCTTTGGTTTGGTTTGTTCTCACTTGTTCCGAGCATGTAACTAGATTACTTTGACACCAATTGTATTGACATTTTTCAAAGTGATAGATAAAGTGATTTAAAAGTGTTGCTGTAAGCATGTTTGGCTCTGTTTTTTTTTTTCAATTTCATTGGTGGAAAAGGCACATACAGCAGGTCAATACGCTGTTGAAACAACATGCATTGTCAGCAGAAGTCCAACAAGGGGAAAAAAGAGTCATCTTACAGTTTTAAGGAGAAATTAATTTGAGAAATAGCTTTTAAAAAAATGCTTTTGAAACTCATTTTCACTTTGGCTCATGAGTTCAAGAAGTGAATTATAACATATCTGTTCACAGGAGCTAAACCTGAATTCTTGTGGATGCCTCAGTGCCTCATGTAGCTACTCACTCATAAATATTACAGCACATACAGCATGAGTTTAAATCTCTCCTTTATTGCCCCTTTGTCGAAAATGGAGACACAACACCCTTTTCATGAGATTATTATGATGCCGATCAGTTACTTTTCATTTCCTGTGCTCTGAAGGAAAGCAGATATTCACTCCTCATACCTCTTCATACTGTCCTTAAAGTCCACTCTAATCACCTCATATAAGCTTGTCCTTGTTATTATTCACAGCGCTCTTTACCTACTGCACCATTCGGACGTAATCTGTTTTACACATATTGCACCTTGAACTAACAGCTCCCACCAATCAAAAAAGACAACAAGCTTTTTTTTTTTTCTAACCCTCTATTCTCTTGATATTGACATGCGTTGTAATGGCCATCTAAAGCAACTTTGCCACCGAACTGTGGCTCGCTCTGGTTTGTGTGAAATTCAATGAAAAATCTGTAAAAAAATGTATTTTGTGTCATTTTTATGAGGATTTAAATATAATGTGACCACTTAAATATTGTCATAACTGGTATAGTGAGTCTTACAACTGTTATACACAGGTCCTTGTCATTGCTCTCATTGTTTCCTGTGAGATGCTTTATACACAAATAGACAAAGCATGTGCAGTTTCAACTTGTTTTCCATCCCAAATCCCTGAGGAAGTATGGTATGTATGGATGTATTGATCTTTGAAAACATGTCATGGTTGGTCATAAAAACCCAATGTTATATAATATTTTACCTAAAAATATGGGGAATGTACTTCATTAAAAGAATAGCCTCACATTCATTTTGATGGTTTCTTGACAAAGCCCTCTTTGAGACAAAGTATGTTGACACAAGATAAGACTGAGTGAAACAGCACATAACCATCTGGTGACAACATAAGAACCCATCACATAAACACAAATTTGCATCACCTTATCATGACTATACATTCTGAAAAGTTACATAGTGTTGCGTTAATGTCACTGCAGCACCTGTTGCCGGATTTGATGTGTCTCTTTTTCCAACAGTGTAAGAAAGCATTGCCTTTAATTGAGCCACAGAACTGTTGGGTCTTTTTATTGATCGGCTCCAAAATGTGATGGATTCGTTCGTGGCTCCTGCCCTTCCACCAAGCTCCGTGAAAATCACACCAGTAGCTTTGTGTAATCCCACAGACAGATAAACAAAGAGAATAACACGACACTGGGGGTCTTGGCCGGCGAGCTGCCTCTCCGAGTGCCCTTCTTGTTAGCGATGTAATAAAAACTGTATCTGCTACAGGGCATTTGCTTCTGCCTGTGTACGGAGTGTAATGCCGACTACAGCATTTGTGTCGCATGCAAACACACAGGCCTGTAATTGTGTTCTGAATTATACATGATTTAATTAAATAGATTTCGGAGTTGATTCAGAGAGCACAAAGGAAATGAGATTCCTAACATGAGATGGCCCGCTGTGGTGTTTCACTGTAAGATTAGCAGTGTATCGTCACTGTTCTTTGTCAAAGCCTGCTATTTGAACGGGACAATAATAGCTGCAATTTCATTGTCATTTAATAATGAGTGTTGAGTAAAGGAATGTGCTGAATCCCAACTTTCTAGTACAAATATCTCACCCTGAAAATGAACAAGAAGCAGTGTAGAAGTCACTTTTTTTGACTAGCAACAATCACATGATGCTGCTGATTTTATGTTCTCATATTTGCTGAATATAATGCTCCATAGAGCTCCAAAGGGCGTGACATTAGACCAACTGATTAACTGTTGCTCGTAATATGTGGTGTATAACAATAAGGTAAAATATTGGTATGTTTTTTCTGGTCATTCTTATTCTACATATCTTTATTCTAAACTTTCATGTCTCTTTTGACTAAAAAAATCCCCCACTGATTGGCTGTTGGCAAACTCGGTGATGAGCTAGAATCATGACGCGACCTTTGGCTTCGATGAGTAGATGAATCAGAGAGTCTCAGTGACCCTCATTTCCCCTGGCGCGGTCTCAAACAGCCCAGCTGATGCCCAGGTATCCGCTCCATAATGTAATTCCAGTTCATCGCAGACACTATTGCCATGCAGACAATGGCGCAAGAAAATGAGGCCATTTTCAAAATTGCCATGTAGGTTGCCAGAGCTGTCCACCCCTAGTCAGCAACATTTGTCAAATTCAGATTGGATCAGGGGTGTTGAGCTCACACAGGCGATTAGTGGGAACAAGCTGCAGCTCTGCATCTCCCCATAAAGCACTCTATACAGTCTGGTGTTTTTGCATAAGCCTTAAAGGTTATGTGACTATTCAAATTAATGGAAAATCTGTTACAAGGTATACCAACTTATTGTGGTGCTACTGCCTCTATAAGAAAAACTGTTTCATTTCGTATGCTCTAGAAATTCCCAACTTATTGTAAAACAAACAGAGCAGCAAGAAAACCTCAACAAGAAGTTAATCCCTGGAACTGAAACTCCTGCAGCCATTGTTCCAGCTGCTATCGCCGCCGCTGTACTATGCCTGCTCCCTCCATCCAAAATAATGAGAGGTCCCTGCATAATGTACACTTGGAGCTCTTTCTACATTCCATGTGCCAATATATTCATTTTTTCACACTATGGTGATCCAGCTCCTGCCATAGTCTAAATTTGGATTGGCCTGTTTTGTGGATATATGCTAATGTGGACCTCAGTTCTCCGATGGATACCCCAGCCCATTAGTAGCAATTGCACTGTTTATGTGACTAGCAACAAAAACTTGGATCCCGCCTGTGAAAATGGTTATTTTCTCATTAACCGTTCCAGCGCTTTATCAACCCAGAGCTGGCTGTGCTCCGAAAAAGTACCATAAAACATCTGCAGAAGAAACAATGCAATTATAGAAGCCATCTGGAACAATAACGTAGGAGAATAGATATGATTAACACTAACACAAACAGATGGCAAAGTGTTAGATTGCTGTTCGACAAGCACATAATGGGAGAGAGCCCTAAGTCCAATTATCAATGTTGGCTATTGCAGAGGAAAGATGAGCTTATGCACTGAGCCAGTCATCAGTACAATCATGGCTCACTTGGCTAATGGCATGCTAAAAAGATGATATGTTTGAGATGCATGCTTCATTAGGTGGTTACAGTCAGGGCCATGTCAGTGTGGCCCACAGTGACAATGCTATTAGCATCTTATTGGCAGACAACAATGCTCAATAAAGTTATAGCATTTATTACAACTCCAACACGTTCTCTAACCTACAGAAAAAGTATAGTTTGGATGTCAATCACTTCTACAGGATCATGTATGCAGACGCTTTATACCTTTCCATCACATTTAGCCTAAGGCTTTGTAATGATTAAGTTCTTTATATGATGACTCATAAAGAAGTGAAACTAGTCTCGTAGCATTGCTTACGTCAGGACATTTGTTTCTCTGATTGGGTTCATCTGCATCCATTTGTCCTGCCCCCTGGAAATCAAACTCTTGAGAGGGACCAGTTAAATTCTTTGTACGGAAAGGCTTACTGAGATTCAGGTTCATTGAGAAACGCTTCAAGGAATTAAGGAACTTAACTCAAATGTTTGAACAATGTGTTTATTTATATTATATATTACATTTTTTTTTTTTGTTTGATTTAAATGTCATTTAAGTAAAAAATTAAAAACAACTGTATTATTTTTTTTATTATTTTTTTATAAAACCGTTAGTTTGAAGGGCTGATTGTTGTAAAGCAAAACTTATGGTTTACTAGACAGTATCAAAGTCTCAAAGTTGATATAAGTATTTTTTTCCATAAAAACAGTAAAGGCTATGCACTGCACTCAGTACAGGACACGTAGCTCATAACAAGATGTAGAACAATGGTTTAGAAGTTGGATTGGAATCTTTTTTCTTTTCTGTACCATCTACTGACCACCACAAAATTAAGTGTCTACTTTCATAAATCCTGTGACATGTACAGTGACATGTAATTAGATTCAGAAAAACTCCACTCCTGGACTAATATGTGTTCAGCATCTGTTTATTGTGCGTCACTTTGATAAGCCAAGTGTAAAACAGAAACACCTCAAACACACACACATTGTCCTACACCGCTGCCACCAGCAGGTGTTCCCTCGGGCGACATTCTGGAGACTTCTGAGCTGCCAACAATGAAGCAGCTTCTGTGGGAATGCATCCAGAGTAATACTCTCATACTTGTATGCAATACAAAATGTATTTGGCAGAAGCTTTATGGAAAGAAGCCCGTCGCTGCCGCCCACTAATTGTGGATGTTCTTATGAAGCACTTTCAGAAATTAAAAAAATATATATTCATCAAAAACGATATGAACTGTGTTATTTTATTTGTTTACTCTGATCTAAACAATGAGTTAAACAAGGGCCTGTACAACAAGGTACAATTACTGTATGTTTAAATGATCAGTTTTGTTGAGTTTTGTGTTAGTCTCAGAAATATGCTCAGTCTCAGTCTCAGAAATATGCAACCGCTTTCACAGCCCCAAGAAAACCAGAAGAATGTCTGTCTAGGTCTTAAAAAAGATAAATCCTACAGTATTTGAACTATAAAAGAAATTTGCAGTATAATAATAGTAAGTCCAAAAATATGATAAACATTTGGGTCTAATCAGGGACTTAATAATTGAGGTGGTGCTTTTGTTGTGTTTTGTTTTGTTTTGTTGGTCTTTAACACAACAGTCCTATAACCATGTGCATGTAACAACAAATGCACTGCACATTAACAGTATCTTATACTTTTGTGTTTTGCTTGAAGACATTTACGGGCAGTTCATTGTAGCAAATAATCTCATGTTTAGCTGAACTAGATCTTGGTATTTCTGGGTTTTATGTCTTTGCAAATGGTAGCCAGCTGATATACCTCTTGTAAAATTCCGAAACAAACACCAGACCTTTTTTGGTCTCATCTCTGAGAACCGCAGCTCAGTTTGGGGTAAACTGACAAAAGGCCTCTGCAGTTTCTGGAGAGGCCACAAAAACAATGCAGAGGGATCATTAGCATTCAGTCTCTTCTGTTACTGAGTAAAAAAGCATCATGAGACCACAGTGTTCGCACAAAACAACAAACTCAAGGAATATTCTATCTAAAGAATGTGACTGCAAATTATCATCAACGGATATCAGTAACAACAGAAACAACAAAAACAACAAAAGTTTTAAAATAAATGTGTGGTTAAATTAAGTTGTAATTGTAGACAACAGGAGCGGCACAGGAAGAGAAAAAGAGAAATACATTATAATTTAATTAAATGACTACATGTGTCAGTGAGTGGGTAGAGAACATTAGTGAGTGGCTCAATAATTCTCTTTAATCAATTATGTTAAATCAGCTAAAGACTAAAAGACTGGATGCTTAGGACTATGTTATGTTAAATTTGTACAGAACAAATAACACAACATAGAGGACCAGGAGTTAAACACTGGCTTGTGCTTCCTTATCAAAGACTGAGATCTGCCCTGAAAACATTAGCATATGTATCACTTAATCCACAAAATCTACAAAGACGAGGCAGAAATACATGATTGCTATGAATCTTATCATTTTTGTTCGATCTGTTATTGGTAAACAATAGTTGGAAAGGTCCATCAGTAAAATATTGTAACACATTTTTTCTACCTTATTTATTTCTCATTCACTTTTTTCACTTACTGTATATGCTCTAATCTAAATGTATTGTAAATACCACAGGTTGTGTTGTCTCAAAGGATCTTTGTATCTTTTTCAGAATGTAGGCTGTATTATTCTGTAAAGTCAGTGAGTTTTCATATTTTGCTGTTGTTGCCATAAACCATGAAAGAACACATTAGAAAGCTTTGAATGTGTAAAACGAGTCTGCAACTATTCACTACATGGAAAAAATACAACTTTTGTTGGATTTCAAATTGTCACTTCACGCAGCTGAGAAGAGAAACTGTTTAATTTATCACCAGTTTGCAACATCAAAAGGTGCTTAAGGTTTACCTAGAATCCCTTCTCTCTTCTCAAACCTAGGTGATTTAATTATTCATAAAAAGAAATGAAGTGTAAAAAACTTGTCGCTTTCATGTTGCTCTGAAGGGAATTCCTCATCAAGTCTTTATTTAATTTGTTTCGCTACATAGAAGACAATAAACAATGTTGATTTTTTTTCCAGGGAATCTCATCTCTTCTAACTTTCTTGCTGTATTTATTCACTCACACAGCAAACGGTCTTACCCTTGACATCTATTATTGATTAGTGTGTATGCCAGTATGTCTGACAACTGTTACCAACATCAAGGTAACATCAAGGTTCTCACCTGCTGAAACAAAATATAATGTAGGTATCAAGTAGAGAAAAGGACAGAATAAACAAGACAATATAAGAGACAGAAAAAGACTTAGTTACATCTTATTCATAAGCTCAGTAACAATATTGAAAAACATTTGGCTCTAAGAGATTTAATGTATCAGCAAATTACTTACAAACTGTGCTTGTGCAGAAAACAATATGATTTTTCATGTTGTTAACAGAATGAGGTGTCCCAGTAGTGTTAATGTTTAACTACACTAAACTGGGTCATTATCACCGAATTTAAGTTTTCACAAGTGTCAAGTTTGGAGAAGAAGCTTGTGAACAAATCAAGTGACCTATTTCTATGAGATTTGTTCATACCCAACGGTATGTCCCTGCAGGGCTACCGTAGCTACTCAGACTACTCTGTCACCACCAAGTTTAGCAAAAAGGACTACACACTGCACCACACATTTCTGATAACACTAAGATATAGCCAACGTTAACAATTTACTAAATCAGACAGACACTACTGTTTTTAAAAATGTCTTTTAGCACTCTAGTCTAACCTCAGTAGTTCTAAATATTTAAAATGAATGAGATTACACTTTAAGTTGATCTCTTAATCTGCATTCAATGTTCAATATTTAACATTTAACAAAAAGAGTTAGTATTTTTAACTGAGCACATTTGTTCAAGTGTGCTGCATTAGAAATCTGTGTTAAGACCTTGAGCCGTTTGGAGCTGCTGGAGGGTGGCAGTCTGAGGTTCACTCAAGTGCTCAGCATGAATATGTAGCTTTGCATGGGAGCTGCATAACACAGTGATTGTCCCCAAAGAACCCTTTTTTCATCTCGGTGCAGTCAATTGACGAAAGATATATATCTGCGACACTTTTAGAGTTTGCAGTGCTGTAGTTTCAGCTTGTTTGTGAAACTGTGTCCTTAAACTTAGCTTTGTACTTTTTTTGTGTGTTTTTCTAAAAGCTGCAAGGATGTATATGTTAGACGCCTCTTATAAAACCAATTAAGACCAATGAGTGCTGAGTGGACTAAACAGAATAGTCACAGATCACAAAGTGGTCGACCTCCAAAATTCTGTGAGGCTTAAAAGTTTGAATGCAACACACAGATTCATTCATTCAAATAGATATTTTTCAAATGATGAAGACAAATATTTGGATTGTTTGATTACTGTGTACAGACAGATTTCTATTTCTATTTGTTTTGACCCTGGTCCTCCATGACTAATAGTTTGTTCTTTTAACATGGACTTGTTTCCTCTTTCAATTAAAAATGTTTTTTTTTTTTCATTTTTATACAGATATCAAACTAAATTTATGGAGTTTGAGATAAAACTAAGCTGTGCTACATACATCTCAAATGTTAATGGAGTCTTAATGTTCAACATTTGCATCGAACTGGTTACTGTGTCATTTAAATCTTAAATTGTATTCAGGAAATGTCAAAGTTACCTAACTTTTGGCAACTGAAAGAAAATGCTGTTTATCTTTAACTGGAAAATTTAGCATCCTTGGGTCAGGACATTGTAAATTCAACTCTTTGTACAACAAATTAAGTATTTAGATAGAAGACACAAGATAGTATAAAACAGTTTAATGGTTTAAAATGAAGTGAGAGTCTGTCAGCAGTCAAATGTAAAGGCTGTAAATGTGAAAAGTGATGTTAACTGCAGCTGGCACTCACAGATGTGGAACACAACATACTTTTATTTCCTCGACTGCTAGTTTTATGCCGTGTGAGTGTGTTCATGTGTAGTGACAGGCTCACATGAATAAACGGACCTGCACAGCCCGGTGAATTACTGTCGTAGGCTCAGGGTGATTTATTTTCCTCTCAAAGCTGATTACCATGCAGCAAATTTGAATTATGATGTTCAAATTGCGCTGGAATATTGAGTAGTTTATAAAAGCTATAGATGGGCTGAAAGAGTGGAGAGTACTGAGAGGGTGATTTCTGACTTTAATATTACACAAAAAATACAATAGCTATTGAGTTAATTTAGCTCAATCTGCTAAAGTTCAGGCGATTGATCTGTTCTTATATAAACTTCCATAAAGTCGTTTCCTGCCAGTTGCCAGAAGTTAAAAGAGCATTGAGTAAAATGTTGAAGTGTATACCGTTTCTAAAACTGCCACAAGTGGACAGACTGTTTGTCTGTTAAAAATATATATTCTCGTAATCATTTAATGGTTCTAAGACACAAGACCAGTAGAATCATGCCTCTCACTGACACAGTACCCTCAGCTGGACAGAAACCTCCAATATAAATTATATATAATGTATCGCTGGGACGTGCAGACATAATGTGAGTGATACTCACGGCTCAAATAGAGTCAGCAGAAATAGGCCAATACACTTGACCCTAACAGAGTGGTATTTTGTATAAAAACACAAAAATAACCTACTGTTTTAGAAGGTTAGTTTAGTTTCCTTTTCATAAATAAACGGCATCCATAAAATGACGCTGCTGTTCTGCTGTGTAACACAGAGTGTCTGTAGTGCGGTTTGAGCCCTCTACTGGCTAAAAGTTACACAGTGCTGCTTTAAACTATTTCCCTTTTTGGTGCCAACACAGTCCTAGTGTTATTCTTCTCCAGTGTGGCACAAAATTACTGTTTATTAGAAATATGTGACCTACCAGACTGTGTACCAGTGGTTTGGTTGACAACCACCTCTGGGCTCTGTTCCCCTTAAAAGGACAGCCATGGCCTGGATATGTTGCAGAACAACTAAGTGAAGGCCCTCCTTGGCTATTTTAGGGAGAGGTTGGTGGGAAAGCCGAGTTGGCAGATATTTCCAGACTTCATAAATGAGCAGCGCCGGGGGCCACAGGGGACAAAAGGGCAGGAGATACTGTTGGAATTGGACAAGGAGCAGAGACTCTGAGCAAAGTTAGTGGTCACATTGACTTTACACTGTGTGCTTGTTTCATAATAAGCAAAGACTGATGGCCAAGAATAGCCCTGACCTCTTGTGGATTGCTTGTTACGCTTAGCCTTTCACAGTATGTTGGCTTTTGGAGGAGGTGCTGTAAAACCATGTCTGCAATAATGTGGTAATTGGAGAAAATATTTGAAAACCTTATGTTGAGACAAAATCTTAATTGACACTGATAGTTGCTCACACCTTGTGCTTAAATATAGTTGTAGGTATTATTAAAAAAAAACTTGATTTTTATTGTCCACAAAGTAAAATACTGTTTATATCAATGTTAACACTTTTTAATAGGGCTGTGATGTCACAAAACCTCACAATATCAAAATGTGACAAGATTGTGCAAAGCTGTCTCGTGATATCAGCTGATGGAGATGCCCCGACCATTTATAAATCATTTGTGTGGCAAACTTTTTGGTTTTCCAGTAAAAATAAGAAACTGTGAATTTTTTTTTTTTAGCACTTATCCTGTTACGGGTCACAGGGGGCTGGAGCCTATGTCCCAGACATAGGCTATGTACATACATAATGTGAGCTGTGGTTCACATGGACGATAGCCAGTACCTCACAGGGCTACCACAGACACTGAAGTATTTTTATTCAAGTAAATGTATTTCATTATTATAAATATATTGTTACAACTCTCCTTTGAGTTTTATTAACTATCTTTGTAGCCTGTTGCACCAATTTAAAACAAATTCAAGGTCCTTAACATGAAAAGCTGACGTTTTTTAATCAACAGTTGTGAGCAAAACCTTACTTTAACAGCAGAATCAGGTTCAAGAGGAGCTTTGGTTAGTATTGGACACTACAAACAAGTCTAGTCAAAACATTGTTTTCCATCTCTGTGTTATTTTTCATGATCCACAGCTAAAAGCTCTCACTATTTATTGAATTGTCATGAGCTATTTAAGCACATCACATTGTCTGTGAGAGCAGTTTTAGTGAACAAAGAAAGTGTTTTTAATAGTAATATCAGACTAATATTTCTTTCTAAACACATCAAATGAATTTTAGCATTTTAATCATCTCAAACTTCAACAGCTAAAGTGGCAATTAAAATGATTTGTGTTGCCACTTATTGGGAAGTGACTGCAAATATCTCTGCAGGGGTTTGACACGATTGTTGATCAATATGAGTGACTCACTTATTACTTTGCCAGGTGCTGACATTTCTGGATTTTAAAAGCTTTTTTGTGCTGTAATTTCAGGCAAAAAAAAAATAAAAAATGTATTTTGTATTTAGGACTCTACACTCGTTAAAGTAAGATAGTTCGAAAACAGTTAATGGATATTCTGGCTACAATGGCTAATATGTCAAGCCATAAAGACTAAGAACTTAACTCATGAAATGAAAAACATTAGAGGAATGGGAGCAATATCTAATGTAATGTTATAGTTTTGGAAAAACCTATGTTTTAATGCAGCATAGGATTATGCTTTGACAATAAAACACTCGTAGTTTTATTGTCAAAGCATAAAACTTAAGTGTCCTTGGGCAAGACACTTAACCCACCTTGCCTTGGGGCGCTGTCCGGCAGCGCACCAGTGTGGTCTGCAACCTTAGTGTGTGTCTTCTATGTATAAAATGTAATAGGTTGCACCACCCTCTCACATTTCACTGCTGGTTATATATGCTGTATGTAATTTGGTATGTGACAAATAAAGTAATCTTAATCTTATCTTAGTTAGAGAGAATTAGAAAGGGCTTAAACGGAAGCATAAAGACCACTTATCTATTTACAGTATTGTTCAAAAAAATAGCAATGTCTGCCATTGACTGTACAAACTCAAAACTATTTTGTACAAACGTTTTTGTTTTTAGGGTTTAGCAATTCTGTGACTCACTAAACTAATATTTAGTTGTATGACCACAGTTTTTTAAAACTGCTTCACATCTGTGTGGCACCAACTTGTGGCACCTCTCAGCTCTTATTCCACTCCATGATTCTTTAACAACATTCCACATTCATTTACATTTCTTGGTTTTGCTTCAGAAACAGCTTATCGATTGGATTAAGGTCCAGGGATTGGGCTGTTCACTCCATAACATTAATTTAGTTGATTTGGAACCAAGACTTTGCTCATTTACTCGTGTGTTTGGGGTCATTGTCTTGTTGAAACAAACATTTCAAGGGCGTGTCCTCTTTAGCATAAGGCAACATGACCACTTCAAGTGTTTTGACAAATGCAAACTGATCCCTGGTATGCGATAAATAGGCCCATCATCATAGTAGGAGAAACATGCCCATATTTTGTGCTTAACTGTCTTCACTGTCTTCACTGTGTACTGTGGCTTGAATTCAGAGTTTGGGCGTCGTCTCACAAACTGTCTGTGAACCATTGGTCCATTTCGCTTTAAGCCAGTTGATGTGTTCTTTGGCAAATTGTAACCTCTTCTGACACATGCCTTTTTTTAACTTCACACAGATGTCTTCTAACTGTCACAGTACTTACAGGTAACTCCCGACTGTCTTTGATCATCCTGGAGCTGATCATTGGCCGAGCCTTTGCCATTCTGGTTATTCTTCGATCCATTTTGATGGTTGTCTTCCGTTTTCTTCCACGTCACTCTGGTTTTGCTTTTCATTTTAAGGCATTGGAGATCATTTTAGCTGAACAGCCTATCATTTTTTGCCCCTTTATAGATTTTCACCTACTAATCAACTAATCAACTTTTTAATCAAAGTACGCTGTTCTTCTGAACAACGTCTTAAACGACCCATTTTCCTCAGGCTTTCAAATGCATGTTCAACAAGTGCTGGTGGCTTCATTTTAAATTGAGTTATATTTTTTTTTTAGGCTTTAATGATAATGTTATCTGTATGCACCGGGGACTGAGAGTAACGCAATTTCGATTCTCTGTATGTATGTACTGTACATGTGGAAATTGACAATAAAGCAGACTTTGACTTTGACTGATCCTTAAATAGGGACCACCTGATTCACACCTGTTTTTCACAAAATTGATGACCTCAGTGATTGAATGCCGCACTGCTATTTTTTTTAACACACCCCTTTCAACTAATTGCCCAATTGCACAGCCTTAAGAGTGTGCATATCATGAATGCTGGGTCTTGTTTGTTTTCTAAAAATCTAAAATTTTTAGACTATCACCAGTTCACGGGGTTTCATTTGAAAATACTACAGCAGGGTTTTTCAAACTTTTTCTGTGTGTGGACCACTATTTGTAATCAAAACATTTTGCGGACCACCTCATAACACACATAATAAAATGTCTACACACAGTCTTACTTGAATTAATCCGCACCTCTAAATAGGCTTACTAGCACTACTATAACTATTCATCACATCAGTGTGCAACAGGCTTGTTAAAAGAAAGTTTACTGCACACAACGGCTGCCTCTTTTCTCTTCAGAGAACCTGTTGCTATCCACCGATCCATAACGACACTGAACTTGAACGTCACGGCCGAACACCAATGGCCTATTTTAGTAATCGCACAATAACTTGACAATTTAATGCAAATGTTATATCAATATAGGTCTACATATTCTTTTATTTTTTTTTATGGGAATTTCCTGGTAAAATGAAGGTAAAATATTATTTTATTTTGCCTTTCCACGGACCACCTGCAGTACCCTCACGGACCACTAGTGGTCCGCGGACCACAGTTTGGGAATGACTGTACTACAGTATATATACTATACTAATATCAAAATCCAAAATATATAATACAGACAACACCCCTAATCCCCCAAAAACAGCATAGCAACCCTTTTCTATATTTGTCACCTTTTTAGCATCAGACCAATGTGATCCTGCAGCTTATTTTTTTTTTTTTTATTACTGTTTAAGCACACTTATTGGTAGCCATTACTTTCTTGTTGATAAGTACTGCTGACCAATGGGAGAGTCCCTTTAGTCGAGACCTTTTCATATCTTCTTATCATGCTCTTGGGAGATTCAACGTAAAAAAACAAAAATACCACCTTATTCATTTTCAGGAAGGACTGATCATTATTGCATTCAGTGTTTAGCAAACAGTAACCAAACCTTAGTTACAAATTCTGATGGGCTGTAGGGATATTACTGTAAACAGAGGACTTGCGAAGACTGTATAATTGATTCAATATATGAACATACTTCTTGTGATTAATTGTAAATGTATTGCTGAAAATTGCTTTTCTTTCCACCCTCCAGGAAGACCTTTGTTATTTATGAACTAAGACTAAACTTGTAGTGTTTGAATTTAGGCCTTGAATCTAATACTATCTACATATGTAACGGCGCTGTTTTCTAAAGCCCTGGGCTACAAGATGGAAAATTAATAATTAAATGAAGTTTCAGGTGTGGGCTGCTCCAAAAATCCAGCCCTGCACCTGCTCTCATGACAGGCCTCATAATTTATCCACAGGTCGCTCTAAGGTGAAAGTATAATTCAAAAGCTGACAGCAGTCTCTTATTAATTATTTCTTCATTAGGACCTTATAAAAAGTGCCCTGAGATGTGGGAGTATTTTATTTACATGTTATTACTTCACGACAAAGAAGCTGACACAGATAACTATATAGTGGCTATAGTCAGCCTCAGGGCACAGGTGGGCCGTAATGGTAAACCCACCTCACCTCAGACAAAGCCCTCTTACCTTCCTCATCCCTGGTGTTCCTCTGAAGACACCCGATTAATTGAACAACGTGTGGAGGGGAGCATTTCTGCAGTGTCAGCAGGGGAATCCTAGCCCCCACTTTACTGAGACATCAGATACAGCTGCTCGGGCTTTTCCGGAGCAAGTACAGGTTATGCTACCACCTACGCTCCGCGGGTCATCTGACAACAGCCGTAATCCCACGAGCGCAGTAGTTTTGAGCTGATGCAGTAAGGGATCTGCCGAGGGATAGTGGCCATCTGCAATAGCTGTCCAAGGAGTTTTAAATGCACAAAGTAAAGCACTGGCAATGAGGGAAAGATGCCCTCAAATCCTGATAATATAATTTGTAATATTTTAGCATAATTCTGATGAAAAACATTTGGTAAAAAAATAAAATAACTACCATATAAGCAAGAGACTTATATGGTCATATACAGTATATGTCTCTAAATGTCCCTGCAACCACTGTCCAGGGTGTACCCCGCCCGGGATAGACACCAGTCCCCGCGACCCCTAACGGGACTAAGCAGAGTAATATTAATGAATGAATAAAATACTTTTGGATTCGGTAAATAAGGAAACTGAAACATGTGGGACCTGTCCTTTAGTCTATTTTTGCAATTTTATGGAAAGATATAACAAATAAACAGTGGCTACGGTAAACGATGTAAGATATTAAAAGGATGTGCAGTGGCTTTCCCTCACATTTCTTGCACTGCATGCAACACAGATAATCCACATCTTAAAAATTTGAAAAACACTTTGTGGCTCAGTACCCAATAAATGCAGTAAAAAAAAAAAAAGTAAAACATATCATTTGCTTATCTTTAAAAGCCATAACCTAGAAAAGTTCACCAAAAACAAACCACTTATTGTAAATGAGACATCAAACACAGTGTTGGCTCTCAAGAGTAAATAAAGGTTATGTTGCCACCTACGTACAGCAGGTGATGTGACAGCACCACGGTCCCACATTGTTTCAGTCAGAGCAGTTTGTGCCATTATCCTTTAGGGGCTTGGCTACTGTTTTTGAAAATCACAAAATGTTCTTGTCTGTGAGTCTGCTGCAAATGCTATTTCTCATTTTGTTATACTTACCAGTATTTGTGACAGCTGGATGAAGAGCATGCATCATGTTGTTACCTGAGGTGGCGCCTTGCAGCTGCAGATAGCACTGGGCTTTGTTGTAGCTTCAATCCCAGGGTTCTGCTATAGGACGCTGTAAAAGGATCATTTTTGAAAAAAGGTTTGCTGTCCCTTCCCATGTGCTGTGCTTCAGACTTAGTTTCACTTTTTCATGAAAAATGCTGTCATTTGTGTTGGGAAAAATGTGCCGGTATTGAATCATTTGTATGCGTTTTGAATTTTCAGAATGATGCATAAGTTGTCTCCAAAGTCGACATTTTCACTATTGAATTGTGATATTTAATATCTTTAATTGGTAATTATGCAAACCTTTCGGGGGCCATTTAATTAATTTACTATGTAATATCACAGACAACCAATACCTTCACCTTTTTTCTGAGTTATCGGCTGCCTCAAGTGCTTGTGGGGGCTGTTAGTGGCTTTAAGGTGAGTAATTTCCTTAGCCAGACCTCATTAGGCAAATCTGTCATCCCTAAACGTGTTTTGTCAAAGGCTATTGGCTCACTCATCGCTGCAGTCAGCGTCTTTCAGAGCTGTTCACCTTGGCGCACATAAACCCATTCTGCGTTTTTTATTACTGAAACAAATTTGACTTTTATAATATTCTTCTGTACAGGTCTTATGATGTACAGACTGACTAATCCTATTTAATACTACTGTTACCAAGACAGAGCAAGTGTAATGCCACTCAAACATTATGTGCCATCCAAATGGTTCCAGATAAATCCCAAAACAAAATCAAAATGATCAAGATAGATTTTCTTTAACCTAATAGTGACTTACAAGCAACTATATTTGTCATTGCATTAATTTTGTTGTGTCATATGTACTGCAATCACAAAGGTGGTGGGGACCAAGATAAAAATGTTTTATACTCCATTCCTGATACCACGCCAGCGTCTCTACCACTGCAGAATCTTTTGTGTCATGTTGTTTTCTTACTTTTAGAAAAGAAGGTGGATGAATACAGAAAACAAATATATGCAGACTGTCAGACAACAGAAAACCACCAAGCAGAGACCAAAGCGTGGAAAATGGGCCAGCTGGAAACATTGGCCTGTTAAATTTCTGTCTAAAAACCCTACAGATTGTGTTTTTCAACTTTTAAGAGTCATTCACTTGAAAGGTTTTAGATTGTATTTAATTCTTTGCATGGGCCACACACAGATCTGCTTCATTCATAACTGGAGGCTTTATAAATCAGCTCTCCCTGCACATTTCTATCTGTCAAGGCTGGGAGATACCCTCAGGGCTGAAAGACAGTATCAGAGAGCTAAAAGCAAGACGACGGATCAGATCTCTCAAGAGAGACATCCGCTGCTCTGATGTATATTCAGGACTACAGGAAAAAGGTGACGAACCTATTGAAAATGTGTCAAGTGGCATTCAATCACGGGGCAGTGGGGCGGTCTGCCAGAGAGAGCACAGGTCTTGAATCAGCTCAGGGGCCATCTCCCCACAATCCTCCGGAGCAGTGCCCTTTTACTGAGGAACCTGCTGCGTCATCGACTTGGACTCGCACTAGAGGACAAATGAGCCATTTATAGGAGGTCTGCTCAGTGAGAGAGTCAGAGATCATGTTCCTAACCTCATGTCTTTTAAGAGTATACAGCTGGACAATATGGATATATTGATATTTAAAGCTCTATGGATCCCAGTGGACGTTTCAAAACTTCCTGTTACTACATCTGCCCAGAGTGAACGAAGTCAGAACAGCTGGAGGAAGAGCAGGTTGTTTTTTTAATACTATCTTGGGAAAAAAAATCAACTAAACTATTTTAAGTGGACTCATTAACTGACTTTAAACTACAAAAATTACATAAACTTACAGTATATATAGTGCATTTTAAGCATCAGAGGTTGTTTCTGGTTGTTTTCCAGGTTTTTAAATCCCAATCAGAAAATTACAGAGAGTTGAATGCTGTAAAAAAGTATTTATTGTTGTGCTCATGTAGAGATTTATTCTCAGAATCAATAATAGGACTACATGTTTGACCAAATGCTATTTTCCTGCTCAAGGCCACTCTAGACGCTGGAGCTCATATCCTTTAAAAGTGGGGCTAAGCAACAACAAGTTATATTACGTCTGTTTGGTAGTTTTTTGATAAACCAGTAAAACATTGAAGCAGATTATCAATGACTCCAATGTTAATGCAGACCATGAGACTAAAATAATGACAAATCATAGTAAAATAGTTGCTAGTTGAAGATGCTTAAAGAGGAAGTTTGGTCTATTACAAGTATAAAAATTGTGATCTGTGGTTATATTTATGTTTAAACACTGTACTGTAGCAAAGATAAGTTTTAAATCTGATACAAAACTAAACTTTGACTTGTGAACATGACTTTCAAAAAGAACACGTTTTAATCTCTGAACTTTATTAAGAAATATTAATGTTGGTAAATACAGGTATGTTCAGGATAATTATAAATCCTGTTATATTATAAACAACAACAGTATGCTTGTCTACGGCCTTGTTGGTATTTGCAGAAAAAATCTTCTTAGTCGAGAACATCGGCTGCATGTGGATAAAGAAAAAGACATTCTCTGACAAAGAGAAATGCAGACCCTATTAACTTCTAATGACTATAGTTTTCACAAGACCACAGCTCTCTTTAGATTGCAGTCTGTTCTCAAGCAGCAGAGTCAAAACAATTCATCGCTTATGTTCTGGACAAAAAGAGAATGCAGGAGCATGTTTACCAAAATGTAGCTTTGAAAAGTTATAGAGCAGCTCAAACAGTACTAGTTTCTTCAGTCTTTCTTATGTTCAGCTAGCATCCGTACATTGTTGTCAGTCCAGTTTACTGTAAATTCATGAATTTACTATAAATCAACACTTGATACTTGATATTGTTTGCTTATATACATCTACTAAGTCTTGAGTTGTCATGCCATAGGGCTTCTTCCAAACCAATGTATCTTAAAATGCAAAACCTCGTCTGTGTTTCATGTAGCATTCAGGAACTCTCCAAAAATAAATACACTTCTGTAAATAATAATGTGAGTTGACTGAATGAAGGTTGTCTTTTTTCTTTCCTTCCTTGTTGAGAATAATAAATGTATAATAGTTAACCTAAGGAGCTACGGAGCATGGTTGTCTGCTTAACAATAACATAACATAACGCCATTAAAACTGTTTGAATACATTGTCACAAACACATTTGCCTCAAAGTGATTTGGATCAACTTTTGGTTAAATGTCAAACTCTTGCTGCAGTTGAAAAGTTACCTCAGTAAAAACCATTAAGTGAAGTGGCTGTAGGTGAGTCGAGGTGAGGTAAAGTGAGTACACCTAAAAGTAAATTACCACATTTTGTCAGATAATGACTCCTGAATTGTGCTGGATGATCAGAGATAGATGATATATGTCAGAGGAAGAGTGTCTAACGCAGCAGCTGGCTCTGCTCCTTGGCTCAAGAACGAGGAGTGACATTTAATTTAACCATTTTGTCCAACATGGAGGTGTTTAAAATGTATTGCCAGCACTATTAAAAGCTCTGAACAGCTTTTAATGGCTGACTCTGTGGATTTTGCAGAGAAGATCCAGGTTCATATGTTAGGACTATGACAGGAAGTGCCAACTGATTTGGGTGTTAATTGGTCTGACCTCACCGACACAGTCAGACGTTGTTGCAAGTGACCTTTAAAAGGTTGTATTTGAAACGCTATTTCTGGTGAGTACGTTCAAGAGCATTAAAGGTGCAGTGTGTAGAATATTGTATACGATTAAACCAAATGGATCAGTCAAAAGTATGTTGTGTGTATAAAGTGTATAATTGTGTCAAAATAATACTTATTATATCCAAATCTTAGAAAAAGTATGATGTTGATTTCTACTACTACACGAAAATGATGGGTGCATTGTGGACAGCTCTAAAATTGAAGTCTTGGATTCAATAATTTATTTATTCCTTCATAAATTAAATATCTTGAAAACATGTTTTTTGAAGCTACAAATACTTCAAATGGCAAAGGTACTAGTTTGCACCATGAGACATACAAAGTCCCATACATGGATTGTTGGATTTATCATTTTGGTTATGTTTTTTGTGTTAATTATTTACAGCACTGTTGTCTCGATTTGTGCTGCTCCGCTTCACAATTAACAAAGGCCAACAAATTTAACTGATTTTCTCACTAAACATTGTAAATGCTTAATGCTTAATGGTTTGCTGAAGACATTTTAAGTTAAATAGGCTGTACCTGATATTTATTTTCTTCTAGTTGGGGAAAATGGTTTAAACCACAAATAGTATTTTGCAAGAGCAATTGTTTGTGAAAAAACATGTTTTATGATGCCATCTACTATTTATTATTACGGGATTTTAATAAATGAGAACCTATAGCCTACCTAGAAAGAGAAAACCTTGGGCAACCACATGCTCACAAAACAAGCGCTCCTATTGGTTGACACAGGCTTGTCATATGAAGTTTCAGGAAGTTTAATAGCTGCCAATAATGTGTATATTTAATGCAAAAAAAAGGAGGCAACGTAAAATAAATACTGTCACTTAAATCACCTAATGTTTAAAGAGGCAGAGATACTGTCTGCCCCTCCAACTAAAAAATAAAGAAATTGGTCTGGTTCTACTTTATTTAAGAAAAAGTAGGAGCGGTCCCTTGGCTGCTTTTGGGGGTGAGTGGAGTCTGAAACAGGGACAACAAAAAGAAAATTAGTTAGTGGAGCTTTAATGTGTTGTTTAGGACATGCTGCTGGCTCCACACTTGTATAGTTACAGCAGCATGTGTGTGTGCTCTCAGTGTCTCTGCAGTGCTCAGTGAAAAATGGATTTGAAGAGTGAAATGATTAAAGTGAATCTTAAGAAAGAGGCCTTGGATAAAAATATTTTTAAGTATCCTTGAATGGCTGTAGGGTTTTCTCTGCTGATTTTAATTTGACTAACCTTCATCTAGTTTGATCTAGTACAGACTTGCAAATAGTCAGGTACTGCTGGGGTAAACAAAAATAAATAAGAGACCAGGTAATAAAGAACCATAGGCATTTCAGTTTATCATGTTTTTAAAGAGTGTGTTGTTGCTAAAAAGGAGGATTTTTATAGTAGTACATTTTCTATGTGATGTTGAACCACTAGAGGGAGTCATGAGCTACTTCTCTATCAATTGTCAATACAAGCCTAATTCCCATCACTAAAAGGGGTCCAAAGCCTCCTCAAAAAGCATATCGTAGAATAGCCCCTGGTCCCGAAGTGTGTGGTCCACTATTTGAGTTAAAAAGAATGGCAAAAGGAAAACATAAAACAGACTTTTTTTTTTTTTTTTGCAGTGTCTTGTTCTTGTGATAAAGAAAAAACATGTTGTACTACTCACTTTCTAAAATGTATTATTGGCAACGCATCAAAGTTTTTGAAAGTAAAAACAGTAGAAACAACTTCTGATGCACTTGTGTGACTTCTCTGCTCATGTAGCAGATGTCGCTCTTCTGGACCCTGCACAATGAACAATAATGATTTCTCTTTTCCCTCATGACTACTTTAACAACTATCAAGGCTTCTAAAACTAATTTATCAGAGCAAGAGTGAATAACAGAGATCTTTTCTATATAATTTACAAAACGCTGAACTTTTCCTTTCATTTAACTGAAAAATCTTTTTTTTTTTCTTTTTTGTAATTGTGTTCATCACCATTTGACCTAAAAACTTTTGCCATTTGGTTGACTTGAATCTATTCATTTTCACATCTTCCACGGCTCACTTAACCACTTTAGTGAACTTGCACCCAGATATATTATTTTTAAACCTTTACTTTTAGAAAATAGATTGAAAGAACATTTCAAAATGCAAAGAGTCTGGTCTCTTGCTTTTGAAGCCCACACTCTGTTGTGTGAGTGAAAAAAAACTCTACCGTGTCACTCCAGCTGCCTGACAGTGATGTATCGTTAAAGTCACTGCCGAATGACCCCCTCGCTCTGTTCGTATTTCCAAACGTTTTCTCCAAACCTCTCATCTCACAAGGAGCCATGTGATTATCTTTTACTCCGAACCCTGTCAAAATCAAGTTCAACTGTGCAGCCAGACACACCGTATCGTTAAAGTATGAGCTATTCAAAGATATAGTTTGTCTCTGCGTAAATATAGGCTTCTTTTTTTTTTTTTTTTTGCAATCAGTTATACATTTTAGACCAAAAACAAAATATGTGCCGTGGTAACATACACTTTTATGTATTAGCATTTATATGTCACAATGCTGAAATGTGTGCAATAGTTGTTTGTGAGGATGCCCACCTTTTAACATTTTTTGTTACTCAGCCTACATGAACAGTTCTGTTTCTCTCAACATAGTCGACTAAAAAGCATTCTACAAAGAATTGATTGGGGATGTCTTTTAAACAGACTTTGCCCTTATTCGCTCCTTTATTGCTCACAAACAAATTCAGGTTTTCTCTGGCTTTTGAATCTGTGTAATAACCACTTGAAATTTATGTCTATTAACTAAGAACCAAAACTGACATTTAGACAGAGAGCACATACTTTCACATTGTTGTTGAGGTATATCGTACATATGTCTAATTAGTCACTAACTTAGCTGCAGCTTTAATGTATTTCAACTTAGTTTAGCCATCAATAGAGTTATTATCTGTGTGGCAAAGTCAAATTTTGTAAAGTTATGGGACTGTTTATAAAATGCTCTATATAAGTGTCAGTCAAACAGTGGACCAAGACCTTAAAGTTGGTCACAAACTTTCTTTAAAAGTCTTTTTTTTAAACTTGGATGATAAAAATTCAACTAATTAGAAAGACAATTGGGACACAATTTTCTACAATAGATGTTAATAATGTCTAATGCTCTTTCTTTCTATCTGTCTGCACCGGTGTCCGCTGCAGCGTTTGAATTATTTGCCAGTGTGATATCCACTCGAGAATGCCATGAAGTCGCCAGCAGCACAGACACAGCGCTCTAATCAGTTCTATCTGTCCTGCTGTTCTGATCGCTGCAGATACCAGCACAGTCACTGACAGAGCAGCTTCTCCAGATACAAAATGAGAGAAGACAGCCTCTGACAATGCAGAGAAGATAATAGACAAAAAATAAATAAAATGATCAGCTTTCATTGATAAATCCAAAAAGTGTTCACCTTCTGTTATCACAGATGTCCTTGTTCCCAAACAAACTTTTTACCTGACTTGCAGAAGAAGTAGGGGCAGAGGGATGATCTCGCCCTCTAGTGGGGGGTCAAGCAGCTGGTTAAGACTCATCTGCTTTCTCTGTGTCAGAAACACTTATCCCACATATAGGATATGCACTATAAAGCTTTTCTGTAAATTTACACAAAAAGGGGGACGCTGTATATGGGACACTATGTAGGAAAGGCTGTGTAGGGAGAATATGTATGGGACACTGTGTACGAGACGCTGTGTAAGGGACACTGTGTATGGGACACTATGTAGGAAAGGCTGTGTAGGGGAGGATATGTATGGGACACTGTGTACAAGACGCTGTGAATGGGACACTGTGTAGTTGACTGTTAAGTTTAGTTTATTGGAAAACTATTCCATATCAAATACAGCTCACTATAAGTCAGAGACTATAATTGCCCACCCCCTTTAAACATTCAAATCAAAGCACCACATGATATCTCAAAACATATATATATATATATATATATATATATATATATATATATATTTATTTATTTAGCTCAGTGGTAGAGCGGTCGTCCTTCAACCGGCGGGTGGGCGGTTCTATCCCCGCTCGAAATCCTGCTCTCCCCCACAGTTCATACTTTCGTTGTGTCCTTGGGCAAGACACTTAACCTACATTGCCTTCAGTCAGTGTTCTGTATGTAAAGTGCTTTGAGTGCCTACTACAGTAGGTGGAAAAGCGCTATATAAAAATAAAAATTATTATTAAATTGTCCACAGTCACACCTTCTCTATAAAGTAAATGTGTAAACTTGAAGGCCGTTTACACAACAATGCATCAGATACAGCGCCTCACTGGCTTGTCATACATACTTGTCATACTCTCAACAGCTGAGCGTATCCATGTAATAATTTGATTACTCTACCTTCCAGTGTTTGCATTTGGGTGTTGTCCCTTGGCGTTAGACAAGAATGTGCTGTTTAACATTTAGTATTGAAAAGGCTAAAACTAAAATCCAACACATTTGGGTCTAGACAAATACACAGTTAAACTCTGGTGACAGATTGAGGCACTATGAACTCCTGCTCCAAACCCAGACCTCCTGAATTTATGCAACTGCCAATGTCCTTTTTATTTGAGGGTTATGGAAGTTGAATATCTCTCACTGAGCTGACTAATTAATTGATAGCGGCTCTTTTCAGTGCTCATAAATGTTTGATTGTGCATCTGTTATAAAGTGTACACAAGACAAAAACTATTCAGTTGTTGGTAATTCAAAACAAATAAGTCATTACCACTACTTCACTTTCAGATTACTATGCTAATGAGATTATTTTTGTCTTCTCATTCTGCGGTGATTGAAGAAAGCACAAACCGTGGCTGTCATTTAAGGCTGTGTGCCTCGCTGATTTGAAAAGTGAAATATTGTACAAATGACCAGAGTCAGTCGCTGGTGGAGGGTGATAAAACTTTCTCAGCTAAATATACCAAGGGACAGGGGAAGGAGGAGATATATGCAGGGTGAATTGTCTTGAAGCCAAGCGAGAAAAGATCATCATGATGCATGCGTTGTACACACACTGACAGTATTTATTCAACAGGCATAATATGTAGATGAAGTCATAAAACTTAAAGTTGACAAAATGTGAGTTGAATAGAGTCAGAAGACAAAAGAGCCACACCAGGCAGCTACGTATTCCCCAAAACATCTACAACAGTCTAGTCCTTTTCTGCATTCAGAAAGTGCTCTCTCGCAGACCACAGACACATAAGTCACAGAAACTTCACTTATAACAATCACTTCATGTTAATCTCCATTATGCTGCTCATGATTTACTTCTCTAAGGTTTTACTCCATTGTTGACTGGAAAGTTATGTTAAAAGAACACACAGATTTTGAAATAGTACTTTCAGGCTTAATGTAAATGTTGGGAAAAAGTTGTTATGTCCTTTTAATGTAATCCAAGGTTTATTTGTCTGGGCTATCAAAATATTTGAACAGAATTATACACACAGAAATACTATATGGACAACTATATTTTATTTTTTTCTTTACCATGAAAACATGCATTGTATAAGCTTAACATAATACATGTAACCAGTTTATCTATACTGATTATATAATTACATAGTCTAGTTAGTTAATTTCTAAAAGTCTATGTTTAAATAATGTGTATCTTTAATAATCCAACCCTTCCCTTTCCTTCTGCTGTGCTGTTCTTTTGACTTCTTCCTTACTTTTAAAATATCCCTTGTGGGCAAAGGTCAGTTGTTTTATTTCATCAATTGTAATACATTATTTGTCCAGGTCTGGGTCAGATGTCTGGGATGCAAAAGATTTAAGACAGAGAGTCCAGGAGAACTGTAAAGAAGGAATGGTGACTTCAAAATAAACCATCGATACAAGTTTGCCAACCCTATAAATATCGAGCTGCTTTCTTTTGGCAGGTGAAGGCCACTCTGTCACTGCCTGAACCTTCTCTGGATCCATCTTCACCTGACCTCAGTCTTTTACAACCCCCACTCTATGACCTTCACATTTCTCCACTTTCAAATGTAACTAGTTTTCTATCAGTCTTTAAAGTTCTTGGTGTACATTTCCCAATGTTCGGTTCTTAGAAAGTCATAGGCAGACAAAAAAGAAAGAATTCATGAATAAATCCCTAAATACTCCAGAACTCCAGTTTGCCTCCAAGAGAAGTCATTGCCTTAGTTGTCATTTACTTATACTTATAACTTACTCAAATTATAATTTTGCTGACCACTTTTACATCGGATAAATACTTAAAGGAACAGTACTTTTACTTCAACCACCCACTTCTGCCGCTGCTACGACTGTATAATTTAGTTAACGCTCAGAGGGCAGTTCAGGTTTCTAACAGTGTTTCTCAGTACTTGAGGCAACAGAGAAGAAGTATGCTCAACCTGTCAACAACTCGTTCTTACTCGCGGCCAAAGAGATGTTGGCAGACAAAAGCAGCATTAGCATTCATTTCTCCAGCAGCGCCTGAAGGAAATGTGTGGCTCCAAGATGCCAAGGTGTTTCACAATGATCACAGCCAACTTCGGCCATGTGCTCCTCACTGTTGGGCAGATACCATTCACTTGGTTTATTTTAGGCGACTGGACTTGATGAGAGCAGCAAGTTCCAAACAATAAAGCCAATGTCGGTCAAAACAGTTCTCTGAAAGATTTTAATTTAGCAAACAGTAAAAGGAAACCAACCCTATCTCTCAAATATATTCTGTATTAATAACTTTCACATGGTGCTTTTTGGTAACATAGATACATTACGTACAAACATATTCAACTCAGTGTTTTATGAACAATATAATACAACCTTATGTTTAGACAAAGAGCACAGTTTTGAGTAATATAGAAAAGTTCTTGAAAACACAATAACTTGACCTAATGAAGCTTGTTTTGTCTTGTCTTATACTGTATTTTCTGGTGTAAATAAAAATTCTTGGAGACTTAGATTTGAATTGTAAATCTTCATATTAAAGCGTACTCTTCATTTCCAATTTGCAGTATCTTTTTGAATTCCCTCTGTCAAGTGGTGTATGTCTTTACTCAAATAAAACATTTTCTAAATATTTAGAACTTGTCTGTTAAGCTAACATTAAAGGCCTGTTATTAGAAAAAATGTTTCACTGATCAAAACAATAGCTAATAAAACTGCTCATTGAAAGGCATTTTAATATTTTAAATAGAAGAGTCAGAAAAATGAATGAATAAAGACAATTTTACATGTGTTTCGATGAGGTAGATGCTCATACTTTGATATATGATACATTTGTAAATAAATATTAATTTCTGGGCCTGAGTTTTGGCCTGACCCATACCACATGAAATTATAGTTGTCTCTTTGGTTAATGTCAAGTGTAATCTCAAAAGCTCTGAGTTACGGGATGATAACACTTGGCCTTAAATCCCTCGACTGAACGGATTTGGGTTTAACCTTTACAACGGCAGAGCTTATGTTTGTTGGCCGGAGCGCACTCTCGCTGATGCCTTCCACATCACTCGTGTTAATGGGATTGGAGCCGTACGAAGACAATGGCTTGTGACATTACATGGATACACTTCCGAGACTAACACTAAGAATGACTCTCTTTCTCCTTCTTCTCATCTTTGTCTTGGTTTCACTTCTTTCTCTGTCAAAACAAATAACAAACCAGCTGTGCCTTCTTCTTCTTTACGCCATCCCTTAACATCTTTCATCATTTTCTCCAAACAAATCCAGGATACAGTTCTCTGCTCTATGATAAAAGCACAATGAACCTAATAACAATTCAAACATCAGTGTAAACAAACCTCACTGTTGCACTTGACATTGTTTTCATAATTCAGATTGTGCTGTATTTTGCTGCTGGGGTATGTCTGACCTAAAAAAGAGCAGGACTTGTTGGATACCAGTTTCAAAGGGAAAGCATCTGGGGAACCAATTTGTGAGCTCAACGGGACAGCATTGTTTAAACTTTTGCCTGTAAAGAAACAAAAATATTTTTAGACAGATTATTATAGTTGTGTCCTATTGTGTTTTCTGATGTGATAAAAATGCAACACACCAAACTGCAGCAGAACTTTAACAGACAGACAGTTTTTAAAGAATCTTTCTGATAAAGGCTAGTCAATTGAATAATGGATTTTATTTTATAAACAATTTAGAGATGCTTAAATATCATTTACATATGTTTGATTTGTAAATGATGAATGAAGTACTAATGCTTCGTAGTGTTTACTTTTACAATGCTTTGAAGTATTTTACTCTGACAAAGCTTCTGGGGAAAAAGGTTAAATTGTGTGTTACACAGAATATCTTGCCTGCATTTATTTGAAATGACATGATTTTATGAATAATGAATGACCAAAACACAAGTCACAATAAACTAATGACTGACTGATAATGCCTGATAATATTTGGATTGGTGCTTTATTTATACGGTATGTTGAGTAGTGTATTTATCTGTGGCCAACATATGAACAACAATGAAAAACCATGAAAACCTTACTTTATACGATTCTTGAGCACTCCCCTTAAACTATTAATATTTCATGTATAGTAAAGTTCTAAAGGTTTTAGATTTTTTTAGTGTGCTGAATTGGTTCAGTGACACAGATTTCTGCTGATTATTCATGAGATTTTAATGCAGCAAGTGGTGCATAAAGCATGCATTAATTCCTGTATGATAATTCCTAATGTGTTCCCGTGCTGTTTAATTATGTTCTACATCTTTACAATCCCCAGACTTATTATTCATTTGTATAAGCACTACTACAATCCTGTCTGAACTAAAAATACTGTCCCTCTCTCTGCATACTGAAAATGGCTTATGCTTATACCTACATTAACACTTGAAGCAATATACATCAAGGGTCTATTCACACACATCAATGTCACAGATGCTGGGGACTAGTTGGGGCTCAGTGACTTGCCCAAGGACACTACAACAGTACAAACACGTTCATGTGCAGTGTTTGAAATTATTTATTTTCCTCCTGGTTTAATTTACAGTACATGGTTTAGTTCCTGTGTCATTGCCCCTGTCTACAGCAGGGAATACATTAATTATCCATAAGTGCCTAAAATCAATAATCACAATCAAAGAACAAGCAGAGACTGGAAAATACAAGAAGTTAAGATGGTTGGAAATGAAAGCTTGTGAAGGTGTGTTTTTGAAGCTCATATTGATGAGATATATTGACAGAAAGAGCCATAACAAGAGGTTTTGAGGTTTTGAGCTCAATGGCTGGGGTATAAGGTTATTCCAAGTGCACATTTGTACATTTATTATTATCCTGCACACGCTGCCAGATCGGCCTGAATGTGACAGGTGTTTCGAACAAATAGAAACCACAGCAGAGCAAATTAGAGCTTTGTACTTTGTCAGTTTGTCTAAAAATATGTTTGACACCAAAAAATATGACTCTACAACCTACAAATGAATTTATTTAAACCTCCTGAAGGGGCCAGGAGGAGCAGAAAACATTACAGTTCTTCATTATACTTGCTTCTTCCAGCAGTGGAAAAATGAAGCTAAAATACAACAAGAGTGGAAGTAAAAAATATATATATTTGATTGAGGTATTATTGATCTTCTACAAAACCTGCACTCTTTATGAATCCAATAGTGTTATTACAGTATATATGGAAACTCTTTGAGAAGAGTCCATAGTAGACTCAAGGTATTAATCAATTCATTGATTTATAACGAGTTAAATTAGTATCTTTTAACTTGTTGGTGTGTCAGGTAGAGTATTAGAAAGTGCACTAATTGTTTTGATCAATGAGCCCTTTTATTTGTAACATAACATCTTGTACAGTTTTGAGTGTCTGAGTAATGTCTGCAGGCAGTGTCAGTTAATGAATCAATTTGTTAAATAAATGAGGTCTCACATTAGCACTCTTGCACTTGTACAAGTGGAAGTGTGATTTTCTGTCTGCCCACAGAAATGAGATCAGAGATCATCTTTGTGTCGCTAACAGATCTTTCCACAGTGGTCCTTAAGTAAATGTGATGCCACTGGTATTTCAATTAAGGAACAAGCTTATCTTCCCAACTGCATTTCATAATGGTTTATTATCTGAGGCTTTTCATGCTTGATTATTAAACAGGATTTCAGGGCTTTGCCAGCAGCAACAAATGAGGCAGAGAATTGAGGATTGATTTCTTATTGAGCAGAGAAAACGCCCTCCGTGTTTGAGCCCACTGAGCCAGACTAGACTCTTGGTTATACATGACGACTCTATCCAAAGCTGTCATATTTTATTTGGCTTGTTTTTCCATAAGACAATAAAGAAATTGTGATGCTTTCTGTGGGTTTTCGCTCTGCAGCAGTGAATGCTGGTCTCAGTGGGGAAGACGGCTAACCGCAGCGGTGAAAAGCACAGTTTCGCTGCTGAATTATGAGTCCCTTAGCCCCCGAGCTTTTATTGTAGCCTTTATGACACACAATAAAAGCTGGCACCCACACAGGCATATGTACATTTGTTCACACACAGCCGTGCACACAATCCATCAGATGTGCAGACGTAGAATTCATGTGCGTACAGTGGGTGAACACAAACACTATAGCCTTATTTCCAGTGAGGCAGTTCCGTTCGGATGTGCATTTTTGTGTTTCTATTGTAAAAAGATGGTGAAGCGCACAACAGCAACATTTTCTCAAAGCTTGTCTTGTTCTTGTGATAAACTGCCAAGAATCTGCACATATCTTTTTATGTGTTTTTTATGTTTTTCCCCCTTTTGGATAAAAAAAATCAGCAAACATTTAGTATCAGCAGCTGTTCCTACTCTTAAAAACTGATTTGTTGTATTAAACTGCCAGCCCCAGTGACATGAAAAAGTGAATTGCCTAAAATGTATAAACATGTGGATTCCAGCAAGCACAAACAACATATTAAACTTTCGGTTACTTTTTATTTACTTCTTTAGTTTAGATTGGCAATATGCCTACAGTGAAAGAGCGTAATCACCTGACTGAAGTGTGTTTTTTTTAATCAAGGCTGAAACATGCCACTGAGGAATATTCAGTGGGTTTTTTGTTTGGATAAAGCACCTGTTTACTTCACACAACACCTGCTTATGTGAGAGGAGCAATGAAAATGGGTCAAGATTCAAGACTTCCTCTCAAAAATATTGTTGTGTAATTTGAAAGAGCAATTTTCTGATTTTTCTTCTACACTGCCGCAGAAGAGCAGTAACAGTTTTAACATTATCTGACTGTAGCAGGTCTTGGTATGAAGTAAATACATCCTCAGCAACAAACTGTTTCACATTTACCACTTTTGAACGTGTGTCATGGCAGTTTGGTAAAAGTAAACAAGTGTGACAGGTGAAACTTTTAGGATGTTATTTTTGTCATTAAATAAACTCAAATTGAAGATAGTGGGTGAAGTCAGAGACTGTTGTGGTGCATGAGTATGACCATTTCCAAAGCCAGATTTTTAGGAGAATACTTTAAAATGCAAATAAAACTGTGACATTATAAACATCAATAAGTTTTATTGAGCTTATCTTAAACTTTTAGTTCAGTTCATTTAGACCAAAACATTCAACAATTATCTCAGCCTCATTAAATATTGTGTGACTGCTTTGCCAATATTTATCCGCATTTCATGTTGCTTCCCTTTCCTCTATTTATGTAAAACGACATATCCAACACAAACTTGTCCAGACTAAACAGATGAACAAATTAACACTGCCTGTCGTGAATTGTAGCCAACATCCCTCTTTCCTTACTTTTAGTTGAACATGTGACAGGGCTAGACATACCTGAGAAGAAGCACACTGTGGCATGTAGTAATCTTGTAAGAAATGCCCTAAGTTTGAAAAGAGCTTAACATGAATCACACAGTGGAATATCAGTTAATCACACAATAATGTTTTCTTTTGTGGAAAACAGCTTTTTCTTTATGTTTTTCTTTTCACCTGGAAATCTATGTGCAACACTAACAGAGTGTTGTCAATTATTGTCTCTGTAGTTTCATTCATTTTCATTTTAGTTTTCTAATCATATGAAAAACAACCGGCACGTGAAAATATATTACTTAGTACATAGAATAATAGTACAAAGAAAAAAATAAAAGTCAATAAACAGTATATGAACAACACACAGGAGGAAATATTCCATCATCACATAAAGCACTGTACACAGGTTGTGTTATTCACAGCCTGCAGGATGTATAATCAATAAGAGTGTAAAATATTTAGCTTAACGAATATAAGAGTACTTCTCTGCCTGCGGTGCACTCCTGTCAGCCTTAGGTAACTTAATACCTGGCAACAGTGCAGTCTATAACCCCATGTTGTACTGAGGTAAATGTCAGAACAGTAAATTGTCAATCAAAAAATCATTTCGATATTCAGAGTGAGCGACGGTGGAGATGTGCTGAACTTTAAATCTGGCGAATAAAGTTCACGGGCTAATATTGTCTGACAAGTGAGAGTTTATAGAGAGAATGTTTCTTCATGTTAATCGTTGTTGCTACAGGTTTGCTACATGAGTAAATATCCAGGTGCTGTACTCACAGTAGAAAGAGGAGGTATTTTAACATGACTAAATGTTCTTGACTGAACAGATCTACCAGGGCCTGGGTCTTTAAAACTATTTCTTTACAATATATAACATAATAAGAAAATTTGGAGATGTATGTCCACTGAAAAGAAAAAAATAATGTTGAATCTTTGTGATGCCAGAGACTGGAGGTCACAGTTTGACTCTGTGACAAGTGACAGGACTGATCTTTTTGAGGAGTTTTGTACACATTGTCCAAGTGTTTCTTGCTCAGCTTGGTCAGCTTTTGTTGACCTTTGAAATGACCTCTGACATCACGTTATGATGATGATGGTGACTTGGTGTTAATGCAAACAGATTGAACTATACCACAGCAACATGAAAAGTGAATTCACTTAAAATAATACTTAATATAATGGACTGAGACTGAACTCAGAGATAAAAGGTTAAGGTAAGCTCTTCACTTAAATTTTTTGTTCAAATATAGCCTATACTACAAGGTCAAGATGATCATTTTACGTGTCAAAATATTTGACTGGTTTAATGTCTGTTGTTTAAAAACTCACACTAAACCTTAAACCTAAAACTTTTGGCGGCACAGTGGCAGAGTGGTTAGCGCTCCTGCCTCACAGCAAGAAGGTCCTGGGTTTGATTCCCATCCAGGGCAGGGCCTTTCTGTGTGGAGTTTGCATGTTCTCCCTGTGTCTGCGTAGGTTTCCTCCGGGTACTCCGGTTTCCCCTACCACCAAAAACATGAACAATAGTCTCCCCCAAACACACATGGGGCCAGGACTCCCCTGCAAAAGAGATTTGTAATCTCAGTGGGACTATCCTGGTTAAATAAAGGTTAAATTAAAAAAATAAAATAAAAACCTAACTACATAACTAGATTCAATTGTTTGGCCTGTAGCTTTACACTCATTCATCAGAGGCTGGGATCTATTCTCAAAATGGGATGGTAGACCTTAGTCGTTTAACTTTACTACTTTATAAGTGGATGTCTGTGAAGGTTCTCATTCGTCCAGGTCATCTTGAAAAAAAGGTTAAAGTAAAAGCATCTGGACTCAGTTTTTAAGGTGAAGACATTTTGTCTCTAATTCCAAGAGACTTTATCAAGTGGATCTTTCCTTCAAACCTCTAACATGCATACAATTTTATATACATAACCTGTTTACTACAATTTTATTATTAATACATCACATTTATATAGCGCTTTTCAAGGGCCACAAAGACGCTTTACAAATCCATTATTCATTCACTCCACAGTCACACGCTGGTGGTGGTAGGCTACAACTGTAGCCACAGCTGCCCTGGGGCAGACTGACAGAGACGTGGCACAGACACTGGAGGCAAGGAGGGTTGAGTGTCTTGCCCAAGGACACAACGAGAGTATGAAATGTGGGGAAAGCAGGAATTGAACTGCCAACCTTCTGGTTTTAGGACAACCGCTCTACCACTGAGCCACTGCGCCCCATTTATAATCAATGAAATCCAATAAAGTCTATTAATATAGATTGTCAGATGATTTGTGAATTGTGCATTAAACAGTATTTAAATAGTGCTTCAGACATGACGCCGACACATTCACATTGATGTAATAAATTGACATCGACCACACTGAGATATTTCTGGTCTTTTTTTGTTCCTCCTAAAACGCAGACTTTCCTCATGTAGCCCACATTTATATCCCGGGAACAATCCCCTCTCGGAGCTATAAAATGGATTAGTAATGAACCCGCCTTACAACAGACAGACTGCTGCTGCAAAATGAGTCATTATGCGTTGCTTTCTGTTGATGTCTTGATATTTTGACTGATTTCTCCCTTTTTTGCCTGAGTAACAATGAGGCGCCACATTTCTGCTTCAAGCCAGACTGTTTTGGCCCATTGTGCGAGTTTGTGCGAGTGAGACTAAAGCTGACGTGCGGAGGGGAGAGGATGGAGGCGCAGGTAATTGTCTTGGAAGTGTGTGCAGGCCCGTGGCTAAACAGGGTCTATCAAGCAGACACCCCGACGATTGTTGCGCGGCACAATTGTTGTTCCATTCCTCATTCCCTGCTCAACAATGAAATCTTCTCTCTGCATTTTCCCACAGCTGTAGAAAGAGCCAAATTATCTGCTGTTGAGCCACGTGACTGTACTAAAATACAAAAACCCTTTTAGCTTTATTTAGTTTGGCTCCATTGGGAAAATTATTAACTAAAAGCATAATGTTCCCTGAGACGGATTCAATACGTCACCCCAGAAGACTTTACCATGTTCCTTTAGCTCCTTTCCTCGAGCTCTGTCCTCCCACCTTACTCAAGGGGCTTTCTCTTGAGTGTTTGTACAATACAGAGGGCTTGAACCAGTAAATGCTCAGCAAGAAAAGATACATTTTTCATGAATGAATCCCTGGTGTTTTAAGCGGTAGGTGGGAGCAGCCGGGGTGGTCTGCTCTGAGGAACGCATAAACAAGACTGGACGCTGCAGAGCACATCCAGACGGGGTTTTTGTTTTTGTATATCTGAAATGATTTTCCTTTCAGTGAGTAAATTTGATGAAAAGCAACATATTATTAGCTGCACATGTCAGTGGCCATTGTAGTCCTTAAGAGAAAAGAGAAACAATTTCCACTGCTGCTACATTTTCTGAATAGTTATTAATACAAAATTTCATTTTGAAACATTTGTAAAAAAAAAAGACATCCCTTTTTATTCTCTATGTTGCCAGGTAACAATGGTGAAAAGGTTTGAGTACAAAAGCAAGTTTATTCACTTCACAATGATACATGGAAAAGGCACCTATTTTGCAGTTTTCTTTTTGAGATGTTTATAAAACTTTGCTCCAAATTCCCTTCAAGTTTATAAAAAATCTGATCTGCTTTAAAAAATGCATTTTGGCTTGTATAGTTACACTTTTTACAGTTTTTGTCCCCAGACTGACTTTGAAAAAAGATGCTAAAGGACTGACTGACGTACAAACTTTGCAGCGCTGAGGCTGAAGGAACAGAGGAACCACTCAACCCTCCTCTCTGAAATTACATCACAAACAAAAACTAAAAAAACTTAAAAAAAATGCAAAAATAGCATCAAAAATGGAAATGGAAAGAGGAACACAGTTGAGAGCAATTACAGAAAACATTACACAAATTTACATCTGAAAGCATCTCTCTGCCTGTCAGTTGTGTGGCTTAATCTCTAAATGTAATTTGCTTAATGTAACCTAAAACTAAACCTGCTTATAAATTTGTTTAGGTTATCTGTTGTTGGTTGTTTAAATACATTTTTGGAAGGCTTTCAGAATTACATTGGTCGACCTACTGTCCAGCTTTACAAAGCGTGAATATTATTATGATAGTACTCTATCCTGTCCTTGGGCAAGACACTAAACCCTCCTTTCCTCTAGTGTTTGTGGCACTGCTGAGAATGTGAGAGTGTGTTTGATGGAGGTTGGAGAGTCCATAGGCATGATATTGCTGCCACGTGTCAGTCTGCCCCAGGACAGTGTGGCTACAAAATTAGTTTACTACCAGTGTGTGACTGGGGAGTGAATAACAAATGGACTCTGAAAAGTCCTTTGAGTTCCATGAAAAAAGCACTATATAAATCCAATCCATTATTTATCCATTACTAATACTACAACTAATAATAATAATAATAATAATAATAATAATAATAATAATAATAATAATAATAATTTGAAGTAATTTGTGATATTGAAGCCTGCATTTCATGTAAATGTTTTTGTGAGTTAGACAACAAGAATGACAAACCAGAAATGATTACAAAAAAGCAAAAGGATCGGTACAGAATATAATGTTATTATGCTGCACTTTACTTTATCAGCTCAAAACACATCGCCCCCTGGTGGTTTGTTGCAGTAAAGTTCATGAACCAGTAGGATTTCTCTCTTTTTGGGTGAATTTCATCAGTCGACTTAGTTGCAGTGTAATTCCTCTCAGCTGTGTTCCTCTAAGATACATTTTGCTGATACTTTGCATTTTTTACAGCCGTCTCTTTTAGACTTTCGTCTGTGATGTAATTTCGGAGAGGAGGATTGTCAGAGTGGTTCCTCTGTTCCTTCAGCCTCAGCGCTGCAAAGTTGTACAGCAGTCAGACCTTTAGCATCTTTTTAGTGCGGCACATCTATAAGTCAAAGCCACTCTGGGATGATTCAAAAACAGTAAAAAGTGTAACTATACAAGTAAACAGAAGTTTGCCAGGTAAATTTTTAACAATAATTTTGATGATTAACATGCATTACATACAGTTCACACCTATATCACCAGACATCACTGTATGTACGTATCTGTGTGTAAGTATTAACTCTCTAGCCAAGTATAAACTGTATTATTAAATGCTATTGTAAATTCTATAGGAAAACACTGTAGCTCAGCCTAGACCCCCTTCACAGGAGCAACATGCTTCTTTTACTACAGTGGTAACTTCCTGTACTAAAGGTGCTAGAGATGCTTCTATTTTACCTCGTCACAAACTTCTACTGGTTTGCTTTTTTGGCAGACTTCAGCTGTTTGACTGGTTTTAATTACTCTGATCTCCTCTGATGTTGCCCTCCTGGAAACTTTTTGTTGCTTTGATTAACTGTTGCCAAAATCTCTGCTGCTGTGCCTTACAACAAAAATTATAATGTTTGATCCATCTGCCGGACGCTAAATGCAATGCAACACAATTCAAACAGAAAAGCTTTACTGCGTCACACTGATGAGCTTATTTCACATATTTCTAGGAACACAAGTCAGACCAGGGTTCAGAGTTTAAAAAACAAGATGAGACTAAACTACTGTTTTTTTTAACATTCACCTGTGGGGCAATAAACTGCGTATGTACTAGAACACAACCTTATCATGCCACTTATTTCAGTGAATGAACTCAGTGAAGTATCTCTGCGGACACTTTTAATAGACTTTTCAAGAGGGTCTTTTTAGTATTAATTTCACAGTTGCATAGCTATAAGAGGATTTAATTTGTTCAGGCCAAATACGGTCTGAGTGACTTTTTGACTTACAGCAGGAGACTGGAGAAAGTCCAGTTTGGTGGCTACGCAGCTAATTGTCTGTGAAATACTGCATGCCAATTTCAGGCCAAATGATATTTCTCCATTTTCATTCACAATTTCAAAGCAATGAGGTCGCTGAGGCAATGAGGCATTAAAACACCATACATACACAAGCCTTTACACTTTATGTTCAAAGCGTCCTCCAACAATAGGTGTACTTAGCCATTTATACGACATGCTGGTGAGCATTACATCCTTTACTCTACAGCATATCCCATATTCTTAAATCTTTGAGAAGCTGAAGCACCATTTCTTGAGGCACTAAGTCTTTTTTGAATATCACTGACTGAAGCCGAGCAGGGAGAAAGAGCAATCGGCCAGCTGATTACATTAGCCGACAGATAAAGTGTCGGGTGCTGATTGAGGGAAAAGAGAACACAGGCCAGGACCTGCCACATTAATTGTGCTTTAAGTTGACGGCCCGAGGCTCAGCTCACACTTCTTCCCAGGAACACAATTAATATGGAATGTCTTATGTTTCCACGTCAGCAACACAGATATACAGTAGTCTGGACACGCAGCAGCTCTGCAGGTGATTAGTGACAACGCTCACTGCCTCCCAATGAGTTTTACCATTACACGCAATCACCGCGAGTCCTGAGGCCAAAGCATTAGTCAAATGCTCTTTGCTGATAGCTATCTTGTTGAACTCGTATATGGTAATTCCACAGGGCTGTGCTATTGCTAATGTTGGTGCAGTTGAGTTTGTCAGCCTTGTTTTTAATGGTGCTGTCTGTGTTGTAAGATCTATGCAGCTGGTATAGCTCACTTAAAATGTATAGTGCTCTAATGTTCCTCCAGGCATAAAGAGATTTGAACTCATTACAAATAAATTAAGAATCGGCTGCTACTGTTTTGCCCAACTCCATCTCACAAATGTAGTATTAGTTGAACAACTTTTATAGAATAAACTTTTTTTTAACTTTTAGAACCAAAAGGAAATGAGGAGAACACTGTGCATAAAAGTTGGAAGTAAAGTAGATATTTAGTATAATGCAATTGTTCATGTAATAATGTGGGTAAATACATTTTTAATTAGTTGTTTAATATATTTGCAGAGGAGTCTATTGTGCATGTATTTAGTGGTATGAGAAACCAAAGCACGCTGAGGAAACCTATGCAGACACGGGGAGAACATACAAACTCCACACAGAAAGGCCCTGCCCTGGCTGGGGTTTAGATCCAGGAAACAGAACAGAGGAGAAGAAGAAGAAAGAACTAGACATAGTGAATTCTAAACACACTATTTAAAACCACATATTTCTTAATCTATCCCAAAAAATGCATTCTTAACCACTTTAGGATGTTCCCAAAGTAAAGTCCTGTGTACACGTCGTATAGCCTACCTATTACAATGACTGGTAACTTCTCAGAGACAGGGGTGGTTCTTTTTCTTTGCAGTCGAGTTCATGTGTGAGTAATTAAAGGAATGGCCTGTGTGCGACTGCCAAAGTGGGATGAGTGCGTCTCTGACAGGACTCCCACCTGAGCTACTCAATGGAGCTGGACAGCACAGAGAATAGGGGCAACTCAAATTGGCCACAGGGGAGTCCTCCACCAATTAAGGGTGTGGTTGACCTATCAGTCAGAGACAGGCGGGAAGTAGCTCATGTTGTCAGTTACATGGATTAAAAGAACTCAGTAAGGCAAAAAGAAAGCCAGTCATTATGCTCATATTTAAAACTTTGTAGTTTTTGTATTTCTATTAGTTAACTTTCTGAGATTGTTGTGTGGTTGCATTATAGCTGCTGTGAGTAAAATACTCATTTATTTGTTTGCTCTCTACGTTATCAGAATAACCAGACTAACAGCATCTTAATGGCTGGTCTGGCTATCTACCATCTTCCCTTGATGACGAGCCACAACCAAAACCAAGTATGCCAACACAAAAAACATGTTTAATGATAAACGACCAGCAGTTGATGCAAGAGAGGAAAAGATTCCATTTTAATGCAATCGCATTTTAATTAAAACCAGAAAGTGCATCTTAGGGACACAAGGTTTCAAGAATATTATTGTAAATGTAGCTGTGATAATCCTGGATCAGTGGATACATACTGAACAGCCTTGTATTAATATTATTCAATCAGTAGCACTTAATAAGCCATTGATTGGGACGGAGTGGCTCAGTGGTAGAGCAGTCGTCTTATAACCGGAAGGTTGGCGGTTCGATTCCCGCTCTGCCCTGTTCATACTTTCGTTGTGTCCTTGGGCAAGACACTTAACCCACCTTGCCTCCAGTGTCTGTAGCACTGGTGTATGAATGTGTGTGACTGTAGAGATGTGTTTGGTGGTGGTCGGAGAAGGTTGAGCGCCGTGTATGGCAGCTCTCTGTCTGCCCCAGGTGTGAATGTGTGTGAATGGGGTGAGTGGAAGCACGATGTAAAGCGCTTTGGGTGCCCGAAATGGGTGCAAAAAAGCGCTATATAAATGCATGCCATTTACCATTTACCATTGACCATGAGGCTGTTACAACATAACACTTCAGTGACTTCAGCCTTTTTAACAGACTCCACAGTGCTTTCAGGCACAAACATTAGTAGTTGTACACACCAAGCCTCTACCATGGAACCTCTTAAATGGTCCTCGTGTAAGGGCGCCGCCAAACGGCGATTTTCAGCGAAATACAGCAATATACCGCCGTCCACCAGAGGGCAGGCTCCAAAAGTGGAAATATAAGGAGAAACCCAATGGCGACAAATACAAATACAAATATAAAACTTATGTTTACACCCAGGTACAAAAGATGGCTTCAGTCTCTAGAGCTTAGTTTTTACTACGTGACAACTCTGGGGGGGGGGATTTTTGAATAATACGTCCGTTTGTGCTATATGAAAACTATTGTTTTACAATGGAGTAAAAGCCGAAAAGCCCGGATGTAACAGCCATTTAATTGCCCATTCATAACGACAATATCAGTGAATATGGGACCAATGGGCGGATTTCATCCATTTTTTTACAATCTGTGGTACCCACTCACTGAATATAACACTGTACTAATAAAACTATTCAGTCAATTATATAAGAAGTAATCACAAAGCTGGCGTAATAATCAGAACATTTCAGTAACAGCCAACAACATGGTTGGTGTTTTTATGAAAAATAAATTAAATTAAAAAGTGCAACTAACTAACTAACTAGTAGTTTAAAAAAGTCAGAGAATACTCCCTTTTTAAATCCATGACAACCAACACTGCACTATGGCAACAAAATAAATAAATAAATAAAAAAATATTCAATAGCAGTGTAGCAGACCAGTTCCACACTTATCCCCTCCAGACGCCCCAGCAAGCAGGAGTCTGGACGAGCACCGAGATCTTTCCCCCAGGAGATTAAATGTGTTTTTTTTAAATACTCACAGATGTTTCTTGTTTGGATAAGACCAAACGAGTCTTCAGGACTTATAATTAACAACTCTGTTTGTTATCATAAAAGACAGAGCCCAGAGAGATCTGACACCCAGGTCACAAAAGGACTCAAGACCAGGACAGACTGGCCCATAACCGTAAAGTTTTGATTGATAAAGTTGTGTATTCAGCTTTGACAGAAATACCTCCTTCCCAGGCACCAGGCCAGGAATGCTTTGATCAGAGCCTTCGAGGATGATCAAACAATACCCCCTGATGTTAAAATGGACAAATGGCTCTAACTTCGCTAAAGGACAGTTGGTGTTAATTTGTTTAAAAGAAAGATATTGTGTTGATGTACTAACAATTATACTGTTCGTTTCCAGGACGCAGAGTTTTACAAGCTAAATAATTCCTTATCCCATTTCTACAAGTTTACGTTTTATTTTTAATAAAATGTAATGAATATGTTTTCATAATAAGTCTGACAAATGCATTGTCTTTGTATAATCCTACAAGTACGAATGTTTTGTGTGTTTTATGAGAACCAGGGAAATTAGGGTGAAACAAAGGAATGTTTTAAAACTTTGTGTAACTATTTAACTTCAGTAAACTTCATTTAACTAAGCGACTCCCCTTTTGGCCGGAAGGACCCTTGAGACACGCCTCCAGGCCAAAGGTGATAAAACTGGCTGCGAGCCAAAACTCTTTCTCTTTTGCTGCTGGCTCTCGCCTCTCTTGCCTCTGGGCTCTTGCCCCTCCGCCTTCGCTGACCCCACAAGGGCCGGTCCACTCAGGACCACTAATGCCACCATGGCTAAACCTCTTCTGCTCTCACCTCTTTACCCCTGCGTCTACGGTTCATCAGGACCGTTAAATGCCACCATGGCTAAAGCTTGAGCCTCGTGTTAGCACGAGTAAACTTTTTATTCTAAAGACCGTGCCTGCTAAAGCGTCTGCTCTCTCCCAAAAGAGCGCGCGCAGAAGCAAGTTTAACCTGCAACAGCTAAGAACTCTTTCATGGACCTCGCAATTATCTGCATAACCTAAGACTTTTAACGGTACACGGAGGCCCAGGTACTTTTGGCAACAACCGGACATCCCTCTCTCTACACCGGGCTGCAAACCCTCTGGACGAGACGCGACGGCATCTTTGGTGTGGAACGCTCCATCAGACGAACTTTCTGGAGAACATTCCGGACTCCCGGACCGCTGATAGTGACCCACCTAACCGAGCCAGCCGCTGACTACAGTCAGAGTAAGTCCTCTCGTTACACGTCGCAACAGCCTTGGTGTCGTTAAAATGTCCTCTGCCCAAAATCGCCATCCCCTTCTCCGTTAAAAGCCCCTTTGGTTAAATCCCATCAGTTAGATTAACAGGCCTAAACATTCCTTTGGTTCACAAACCATCTGAAGCAAATATTTATTCCTGTATTTTATCCCTGTGTTCGTTCCTGTGTATTGTTTCCAATTCCTTCCCTGTTCCAATGTTAGTTATCCTTATACCTGTGTTAGATCTGTGTGATTTTTAATAAAACCCCATAAAAGACATTAATGTTTCTCTGTTTATATTAAGAAATGTTTGATGTTTCGGCTTTTACTCTATAGTTTCTTCTTATATTTCCGCTTTTGGAGCCTGCCCTCTGGTAGACGGAGGTATATCGCTGTATTTCGCTGTAAAATCGCTGTATGGCGGCGCCCTTACACGACGACCATTTAAGAGGTACCATGGGAGAGGCTTGGTTGCCCCATTAGCATCTGAAAACAAACTGGGGGTCTTCTTCTAGGCTGTGAAATTGTGGCTGTCAATTAGCATTACAGGGCATTATTGCCACCTACTGTTGAAGAGTGTGAACAGACAGCACGTCGACTGTAAAAATCTCCATCAAAATTAAAGCACAGTAAAAAAGCATAGGCCCCCAACCCACTTTTGGGTCGCGACCCACCTGTTAAGAACCACTGCGATCTCCCCTCTCTCATGTCCTTGTTATGCCTCCCTAATGTTATTTCTGCTAATGGGATATGCCTAGAGCACCTTTCAAAGTTACACCATTATTGAAAAAAAAATGTTTGGCAAAAATATCTTAGAAATTTCAAAATCTGTTTTCGGAAATTTCCTGATTGGAAAAGAACATTGGAAAGTGTTAATTTTCATTAAAATAATATACTGACTGCTGTGCACATTTCTACAAAATCCTTGACTGGACACAAGGAGAAACCGTGTGCAGTTCCAGGTCAATCCCATTTTAATGATTAGACAATTATTTCTGCTCAGATATTTATGAAGCATTAAAATGAGAAAGCTACTTTAATTTTGCAAATGCTCTTCTTAATAATATACCCAGATGGTTGCGACAGTGATGGCCCAAAAGCCTCTCTGTAACGACAGGTCACTATTTATACTGCAGTAAGACAACTGATAAAATGTACTCTTCTACTCTTTCTGGTAATAAATAGCAGCTGGATTATTACATTTAAAACTTTACCCTCTTACTTTCCAGCTAATATGACAAAGGTAGCAGACCTTTGCTGACAGTTGGCATGTACAGTATGTGTTAATGAGGATTTAACTCGCCCCAGGTAAATGTGCCTCTGAGGCAGCGCATAAACATCTAGAAACGTGTGGAGTGGAAATGAACTGGAGCCACCATGCGCTGTAAAAAGGTCTGTTGCCGGGGCTTTACACCTGACCTGTTGAGTGGGAGGATAACCAGGATAAAATATGAAGACAGTGTGCACCAATGGGAAAATCTGCCTCTGAATATAATGTTGTGAAGCTGATGAACCAATTTCCTACATTGTTTAAAGACATCTCACTTCAATAGCTCACAGTGGCTCAGGTGGTAGAGCAGGTACAACCAGAAGGTTGACAGTTCGATTCCCACTCTCCCCAGTTCATACTGTCATTGTAAGTTCTACATCAGTCAGACCTCCTCCAGGTATTAAACCTTACCTTCAACTTTTTCCCAAAGACATTTTTAGTCCTTTGTAGATAGTCATCAAGTAAAGTTGGTGTATTTTCTTCCAGTGAGGATATATACTGTACCTCTTCTTAATCTGTAACAGTTACAGTCATCGTGACCTAAATTAAATTGTGATAATTCATTTTATTCATTGCCCACCAATTAGGATGGAAAGTGCACTTGTTTATGCGTTTGTTCAAGACAGACAGTGATTTACACTCATGTGCATTTACTTTGGGCAATTTAGACCAATTCATGCAAGTCCTATGCATGGAGATCTTTGGACAGTACCCAAAGAGGAAATACAATAATACAGAGACTGTACATCTCTATTAGAAGGTAAAACTTTCCGATTATTTGAGATAACAGTGAACTTTGACTCAGACAGGGCTAATAGCTAGTGATGAGTGACATATGAAAAAGATAAATCCTAGGTGAACACTTTGTAGAAGACATTTAACTCTTGTTGGAATTCAAATATCACATCACAGTTACGGACTCCAACCATTTGCCCTTTTCACCCTCGACTTCACCTTCATCCCTCCACTTTTCGCTCATTAAAACCGTCTCCATTGCCTCGGTTCTTCCCCATTAGTCCTCTCCGTAGCCTGGAACTTTCTCGACTTAAACTCTAGCTCCTCACTTTTCCCCTTGTCACTTGGCTTTTTGATCCTTGTTTCTTCTGTGTTTCGCTCCTTCACAGGAGACTCCGGTAACACTTTTAATTCTTCTTGATCTCTGAGCTGTCTAGCTCTAATGCTGTGGCAGACTTCAGTGGCTGCAGGACACATATTCATACGGACGTCGCTCTGCACTGACTTTTCTGTCAGCTTTTTCACATCTTTTAATGTAATATTTGTGCTGCATCTTTCTTTTTGTGAACTCCTTTCTCTTCAGTGTAGTCTCTTTATGATCTGAATGTGAAAATAAGTGACATATACTATATACATACACATATACTAGAGCCTGGTCACAACATGTCTCTTTAATATCTTCCTTTAATGAGGTCAAGGTTGGGAACGAACATACTGATGGCACAAAAGAAATAAAAGCTCCAAGTTTTGAAAAGAAGGTGTGAAATGGTGGGAGTCAAGATGCAGATGCAGTTTAAAACCCTACAGTGAAGCAGAGATGCATGTTCTCACTTTAGGCCTTTATGCACATCCCAATGCTTATAATTCATTAAATGTGTGCACAAACATAGAGTATACAGTGGGCTTTAATGGAACAAAGGTTGTTTTGATCTTCTCTGAATGTGAGCTGCTGTGTCACTCTCCTTGTGTTTAAATTTTCTCTCTGATCATACTACACTGGTCACACTGACACAAACAGCTCCTGAAGGCTCTCTCACAAGTGCAGAAAGCCCATTAGACGGTCTCAAGTGAGACAATTAGAAGTTCGGCACCAAATTTGCCGCCTGTCCGAAAATATAGAGCATCAACCCTTACACAGGCCGGTTGTGAATCACACCCATAAACACAGTGTGCTCTGCTGACTAACTAACCTTCTGATGTAAGATGACTTTTTTAAGATAAGAACAAATAGGGTCCTGCCCCTTTTTCTTCTGGCCGCAGCCCTCCCGCTAAACTGTTCAAAGTGCTAAGGAGATATTTCCAATGTGCCATGTGCTTTCAATGGGAGTGGCGAAAAGGTTAATGAATTCACCAATGTAAGCCGTGCCTCCCGTTACAGTGGGCGCAGCAAGGGCTCGGGCTGCATGCTGATGAAAACACAGTGCAACAGAGAGCATGGCTGCCCCCTGAAGGCACAACCCCATAACAAGGTAAGAGCGAGAAATAACCCATTAATTTACCACAGTGTCTTCATTCACAGTGTCTCTGCAGAAATCCTGGCTACAGCTACTTCTCAGATCAAATGATATGCTTTATAGATTGTGTGAGCAATGACCTTTGATGTGTATGAAAAAAACACGTTTTTGGAATATATTTTAAAGAAACACTATCAGAGATCATTAAATGCCATTTCAGATTTATTCTTTATTATTAGAGAGTGGAGATGACTGTGCCTGCCTTCTGCCTCTTATCACTGAGCAGGAACACATGCAAATTCACCAAAAGCAGTGGAAGATGAAGAGAAACTGAGAGGCTCAGAGCGAAAGGAGTTTAAAGTTGCTGTTGTGTTACTCTGTGTGTGTGAGATAGTGTCAGGGGGAGGATTTGTGTGGGTGTGTGTATTGCTCTGTCTCCGTATCTGAGCCGCATCTCACACTGCATCTCAACAACTTGACAGAGAGCGTCAGCAGCGAGGGACCTGAACCAGTGACCAGAAACAATCCCCAGGCAGGCTGTGTATTTCTGCTTTCCCTCCTCTCATCCACACCACTCCTACCCCTCCCCTGCCCTTGTAAATCAAAGCCTCATGCAGCACAGCGCGCTGCTCAAGTCGGGCCAACGCTACATCAGGTGGAAGAAAATCCAATCTATTTGATTGAGATATTATTTGCATAGTGTACACTGCGGCTATTACCACTTTGATTAAAACAATCATTTGAAACCCACTCTTATGGAAAGCCAGTAGAGCATAAAGCATGTTATTGCCCTGATTGCTGCAGATAACTTTAGCCATGCGTGACACTGTGGAGAAAAAAAGCCTTTTGAGACATATCTTTGCTCTGCGTCCCACGAGGTAGTATTGTTCATTTTGCAACGAGGCACTCTGTTGCTTTCTGAGTCAAGGCCCAGCAGCTTTGTGTTTACTCAGTAGTTAAGAGGTCTGTGGAATCGACAGAGGGCACGCTCCCCGTGCAGTTACCCCTACTGCACCTGAAATGACAGGCAACGCGTATGCAGCACTGCTTCTTGGAGCGGCGAGGCGTCTGGTCAACAGTGAGAAGGGAGCAGTTGGGGTGGATGCACCATCCTTTATTTATGGAGCGGGAAACAGGCATGACTGACAGGCCCACAAAGCAAAGAGGTCCATCTCCCTCGACCTTCCTCCATCGCCTCAGGCCGTCTCACACCCAGACACTGCTCCCAACACAGACACTCACTTCTGAGTATCCCATTGTTGGGACTGTCTCACGGCTGACAAACCTTTTAGAGTTTATCAGGTGCAAGGTACTGTTTTCCAACCTGAAATATCGGGTAAATAAACAAGAGATATCTTGTTCCAACCTATGTAAGTGAGTAATAACAACCAGTAAAGTATTGATTAAAAAAAGGCAAAGAGGTCAAGAGTCGGAGGGCATCAGTGGGTCAAATAGTCAAACAGGTGAAACAATCTGCACATGAACCAGCCAGATAGAAAAATAGTTCAAGTGCCAATAACGTAGTGGGATGTTTATTAAACAACATTTGCTTCCTATTATAAAAACCATTGCAATGTTCTTTGTATAAAGAAATGTCCATATACTCAACACATTTGGCCAACCACAGATTGACATGACAACTGTGATAGTTAACCCATGTGTAAAGCAGCATCACTGCCGTGCTCAGTCTAAAATAAGACGATTTGAAGTGAAAGTGACTGACACATGAACAGATTCGCACGTTGCTCGACTCACATCCTGACACACTTTTATGCTGTAAGAACTCTGCTTTTTATACTTTTTCCCTTCTGTCCTGCTATGTTACGAATATGTACTTTTATATTTTGCTGTTGAGAGGGTGTCCGTGATCACCGGCCGCCTCCGCTCACAATAAAAGAGCACTTGAAAGCCTTTGCTCCAGCAGTGCTTTATAAATATTGCACCATGCAAACATGTTTGGCCAATTTACACTTTTCCCTTTGTCTGACAGCTCCATCAACAAACAGCTGGGTGGTTTCCATTCACATAAATAAAATATCAGGAGGAACAACGCATGTGCTTTTTAAAAAAAGTTTCTTTCCATCTGATGCGCGGCGTGGCTGTGCTGGACTACAGAGAAGCGAGTGACAGCTCTCACAGAACTTTGATATTATCGGTCCCAGCGTACAAGAGAGACAGTAGCACTGGTCTTTTTCTCTCTCGTAGCTATATATAAACTTCAAAGCCATGGAGAACGGCACATAATATCATGGAAATAAAATGCAGAGTCTCCTTTCAGAGCTCGCTCTTGCCGCAGAATGTTTAAATTTTAAACATGCTTGTCGCAGCCTTTACAAAGTGCCTGACAAATTCTTAGCGGCAAGTGTGAGAACATGAAATGCCTCCCCATATTGAGTCCTTTTAATACATAGAGATGGAACATGGGTGAAGTGTTTGCTTTGTTGGCAAGAGCTCACTTCAGAGAGCCTTTATTGCTCTGACAGCCAAGTAGAGCCGTGTAATAAGTGCCTTAACAGCTGAAACACCTAGCAACAGGATGACAGTGCCTTTATACATCATGTTCGCTGATCGATAAAGGAAAGGAAAGCCACAACTTCTGAAGAGCACTACTTGTCCTGAGACTTTGAGAGCGGCCAGACAAACGCTGAGTGCAGCCAACAGCTCAGAAGTTCAACAATAGGATTACAAGTGCTGTTCTTTTTAGGTCAATATCAAGCTCCAGCGGTGAGTTCGCACACAACCTGCTAAGGCTCGGTGTCTTTGGGAGCAAAGTGGTTCAGAGACACAATCCGCTGATTTGCCCGGAGCAGTTTTCGGCATGCATATCTCTCTTTTCATCTGCTGGGTTGTTGCTTGTAGTGGGATGTTGGTTTGAGAATAGACGCACTGCTACACAGAGCGGAAAGAAACAGCGGGCCTGAGATTGTTTGGCAATTACAATGATATGTGCAGTTTCAACACAGCTGAGCAGCCTGATGGGAAAGTGTTAATGCTGTTACATGAGGGCTTGATACATGTTATTGACTCCAGATTTATGTGTTTGCCCGAGGGACAGATAAGAACTCAGAGTCCTTTTATGTTTATATTCTCAGTCTCAAGTCACTTACAATAAAATCAGAAAAAATCCTCTGCAAATGTATGCAGTATATGACACCCTCAAGCTAAAGTTATTACTAAATTTAGAAAACTGTCAAAGTTTGGAATACATTTGGCCTATTCTCCACACGTAGCTAGTGATGCTAACTGCCAGAAAATTGAATAGAAACTTTTGAAGGTCATAGAAGACAACATTGGCTAAATCCATACGCACAAAATCTAGAAAGAAAGTCCCTAAGATGACCCAGCAATACTTCTGTCTCTTAGCGCCTCTCACTGGAGCTTTAGAGGATATTCTTCATGTGATAAGTTTGAAGCATGAACCATTATTTCTTGCATAAACACTAAATAGCCAAAGTATCTTGACTCTATAGAAATTAAACTCAAAGCCACGTGGTTAATTTGCACGAATCCACTTAGACATTTTCTAAATTACAAAACTTGGATGTAGATTTGTCGAACCAGGATCAGATTAATCGTTGATTTTAAGTGCTGCTGGTAATGCACTGCTAGCATTGAGTCTTTCAGTATAATGGCTGTCCACAGTGTGGATCAGTGATACAGAACATGGTGCACTTTAGTCCATTTTGGGGTCTCTGTGTTTTTATCAAGCAATTGTTTTATTGACCATTTTATTTTCCCACTGGTTTGGTGATGAACTTTTTAAAAAACATTTATCACTTTCAGTGGGTCTCATGACCTTGATCTCAAAGGTTAAGGAACAGGAATTAGGAAAGGACAGTACAGTGGAACAACAACCCCAAGTGTATAACCACAGCAGCTGAGGTCATACTGAAGGGAGCAGATGGATCCAATAAAGAATCATAACATTGTTCTTCACAGAGAAAACAACTGCATCACATTTAGGTAGTGGTTATTTTTGTTTATAAGTGCCCTTTAGTGCCCTCCAATGGCAGAGAACAGAAACACATGGTACTTATCCAAAGTCAAGAACAAAATCAAGCTCAGAACCTCTCGTTTCATTCTCAATTTACAAAAAAATAAATAAAAAACACAAAGCATAATTTTTGGTACAGCTTTTAATAATATCAAGTCCAGTTCTTCTTCTTGTTAACCTTTTGATGAATGAAGACTTTGATGACTGTTAATCTCCATGGGCAGATGGATGGGTGTTAGCAGCTAGTCTGTTACTGAAGAACTACATCCTACATCCTGTTGTCCTGGAGCGGAGCAGACTGAGCGCAGTGAACCCTCCAATCTGCACCTCAGTGACTTAGCTCACATTTTAAAAGCACTTGTTGTTTATTTGTCCACAGCAGTGTGTGGGCATGTTTGAATGGCCAGACACACCACGCACAGCCTCAGGACCCACAAAAGCAGAGGGCTTATCGAGGATCCATTCTTTCCCACACTCCCTTGCTCTGACCTGGACCAGACCTGTGCTGATTTCCCCCGAGGAAAACGGCAGCGGCTCTGAAATTCTCCAGCAAACTTTATCTCTCTGGCAAGGTTAATGGCTGAAAATCAAGACGTGTTGGTGCAGCTGATCACTCTCTGGAAGCTGCTGTGGCCAGGAGGATGAGTAGGCTTCAGCCCAACCGATCAAAGCATAGGCAAGATCATGTTCAGCAGACATCCAAGTCATTTTAAAGGAACTGTTTTTACTTACAACATCCTAAAAACAGTCTCAAACATATACCAAGACCATCCATGTTATAGAGTTGGAGACTTTGTAATATTTGGAACCACTAGGGGAGCTGAGAGCTATTTCACTACTTAAGTTGTATTTCAGAATAATTTAGAAATGATTGTTTGTTTTATATTTATTTAGTGACAAAGGCAAGCTGGGAGAGCTATATAATACCTGAAATGAACACATAATGATGAAAAAGTATTCTTGGCCCTTCCATGTAGTTTAAATATGTCCCCACCAAAGTTTTCTAAGCGTTAAATCATTCAGAGCAAAACAGCAACAAAAAAACAACAAAATTCACTGAAAATTGTAGGCCTTTATTCTTCGAATGTTTCAACATGTACTGATCCTTGTTATCGGAACACTATCTTTTCCAAATCAAACTTTCAAATTGCCTTTTTAATAAGACTTTCACTTTGTAAGGATGTATTTTTAGGACAAATTTATTCACCTTTTTGTGCTATTCATTTTTACATATTTGGCTCAATGATATGTAGGTTTCAGGAGTTTAGAGGAAGTCTTTCTGTAGGTATACACTTTTTTGTACAAATATTTGTTAGGTAATAAAATAAAAAGTTATTTGATGTTTAAGATGAAAACTTTACGTGGCAAAATCTTTTTTACTGTTGTCTCATAATATAAAACAGAGGGCCTATGAGATGTTCTGCAGCAATACAGTTATTGCTGCCAGAGATGAACATACTCTCATACACAGTCCATGCTCCAAACCCATTCTGTTAAGCCACCCTTTTTTGGTCATAAAATTTAGTTAGTCCTTGAATATTCATAAGCTTGACCAATAGGGGTTGTTTATAAAATGTTTAGTTGCCAAATGGCTTTAAATTATCCAAGTGTCAAACAAATATTGGCCAATGCTTTGATTATTTTTAAGTGAGATAATTTTTGGGCCTGTGTCAGTTGGAGCATGTGACATGTAACACAAATCAACTTTTCTAAGACAAAGTTGGTGGAATGGACTGTGCATTGTTACAAGGAAGGTTTAACCAACTAGACTTAGTTTTTCTTGATTCATTAAAAGTTTTGTTACGTACTGGGTGTATATGTGTTCTTGTGTTGTAAACAATTCTTTACAGAAAACCCAACAGATCATCTGATTTAGTCTCAACATTAAATACTAAAAGACAAAGTTTCCATGGCCACATTTTCCTTGAAAATGATGTAATATAGTCCTGGTGAAAGGAAAGGAATGCACTGTGTATTAGGAAGGTTCCAACCCTAACCGTTTTTGTGCTGTCTCTAATGTCCAAAAGCAGCAGAATCTGAAGGAAGAGGGGAAAGTAAAGTTTATATTTCCTTTCACTGCTCTCTTTATAAAAAGTCTGTAGAAGTTGTAACTCATCACTTCCCACTGCGGTCAACTAAGTCACAAGACACTGGAGGAATCCGAGCCTCGTCTGTCATTCGTCCTGCAGCTGCTGCACACAGCTGTGGCCATATTTTCTCATGGGCTTCGTTTAATTGCTTTCGTGCACATCCTCTCTCTCCCCAAGGAAACAACCAGTCTGAATGATCACAATTCTTTTGCAGCTCACCCCAACAAAGTCGCTCCGGTGTTGTCAAGTGCCAGCTGCAACTTTGCCACAAAATGAGGAGCGCTTTTGTTTTGTTGTGGCGTAAATGCTCAGCTGCAAAAATGCTGCTGGTTAGCCACAGGTTTCATTAAAATAGATTGTAAATGGCAGCTGCAAACACATAAATCAAGATCCAACAAGTCCTTTTCTAACCAATAATTGTGTTTTTTTGCCACAAAAATGGGAAGGAAAACTTCAATGCAAGTCACAATAAAATCTCAAAATAAACTTTATTTATAGTGGTGCATTTGTAGAAACAGTATAAAAGAATCAACATTATTTACAGTGATGCATTTGTAGAAATAGTATAAACATTTTAATTAGAATAAATAAAGCCAGTTTAAATAATTGTTTGGACAAATATTGCAGTGCATTTCTTCAACAGTGGCCTTCATAGACAGTCTAGCTGCTATAATACACATCCTGATATACTATCTCTATCTTGACTCTAGCTGTTAATCATTGGCCTCCCACTGTGCTGTCACTTCCTGGTCTGCTCCTGCACAGTGAAAGTTCAGTGAAAGCTCTGCTCTCAGCTTTCCTTGTCTCCTGTGCTTCAGTTTTTAAGTGACCTCTGGGACGCTGCTCTGGATACCTCTTCCCAGTCAGGCCCCCCAGCCTGGTTTAACCCCATCTCGCATTTTCAGTCACTCGCTTTTTCTTTTTCTTTCAATACACTCCATCTTACGAGTCTCATTTTTGTTTATCCTTGAAAGAGAAAGGGAAGAAAAGCTGGGATTAGGCCAGGATACAAATTGGAAACATCTGGAGATTTGCGCAATAAAACTTCATTCTAACAAGACTTTTGGTTCAGCCAATGTTTCATTATAAACATAAAATATATTTGTGAGCCTTAATTTAGGTGTCAACTGTAAACAGAAAATGGTTTTGGTTGTGCCAAACTGTTTTTGGCTCCATAAAATCCTGTCTCATGATTTATCTTGGGGCTAAATTGTAAATGCTACATAATTGGTGTGTTTTCTGCCCCGAACACTTTATAAAAGCCAAACTTTATGTAAACAAATGCTACGTCATTTCATTTATCATTAATCTCTTCTGCAGTAAAGTCTAACGTTAAAATCAATATGTTGTTACAGGCCACCAATAAAGTCAGTGAACAGAAGATTAAAAACAGGGCATATTGAAGTATGCATGACAAGTATTTTCCTAGATTAAAGCTCTAGGCTGTTGGGTTTCTGCATAATAGGACTTACCTTTCCCAGCATTTCATAAAAGCTTTGGCCATCTTCCCCAATGTGTCCAAGCAGAGTTTTTCGGTTGCGTTGTTATTCCCAGACACGGTAAGACTAGAAAGTAATGCAGTAAGATTTAAAATCACATTCAAATTCAAATGCAAGTTTTTAAAAGTGTATATTATAGCATTCGTTTACTCACATGACTTCAGTTTTATCGCAGCCCGAAAACCTTTCAATAACTTGGAAATCCGAAATGTTCAGTCTGGTGAATTTAGTAGGTGTGGGACATGAACAGCGAATGTGAATGTCCTGGGCTGCAAGGAAATAATTGCAATTATTTTATTATTATTTCCAAAGCCAGAAAGTGTAATTGTCCTGTTAGGTGCTTGGCTCGGCTGTAAAGTGAAGAGTAACTTACCTTGATAGAGCTGAGCGCACACTGCAGCCAGAGCAACCAGCAGAAAAGCGCAGTTTCTCACTGAAACGGCCATTTTTCTGTTCAAAGTCTAACAGGTCCAAAGATTCCTAAAAGGAGAAAGTGAGATCCACTTGAAGTGAACTGAGAAGAGTGAAGAGCTGCTGTGAGCCACTTCCCCTTTTATTTGGGGGGCTGAGTGGGTTTTCCCAAAGCTCATGCTGTTTCCCGTAAAGCCAAACCTGAAGCATACTTTGGAATTTCCACACACTTTCTGGGACAAGCGGCGGAATGTGTGCAGCCCTGATTTCACACTAAAATAGAAAGCTACAGAGCGTGGAAGAGCGAGTTTGTGTAAAGTGGATTCTTGACATAATTACTTTACCTAAAGGAGAGCAGACAAAATGTGACTCATGATGAGAGTGTTACTTCGTCCCCGACATGTTCAGGAAAGCCACTGTTACTCTTACTGTCTGAAACTAGTTGTTCACAGTGTGTCATGGCCTGTTTTTAACATCAAACTGCAGTAAAACTTACCTTATTTTATAAAGAAAGCAACCAGATGTATAAATGCTTTGGTCCAAAATGACCTTCAATACCTTCATACCTTCAACAAAGCACCAATATCTATCCTTCTTCCTAAATTATATTTAATTTATTTTGGTTTTTGTACTGTGAAACTGTAAGAAAATGCACTTTTGGTAGACTTCCAGAAAAATGACTGTACTACCTGCGAATAATGGGTTTCTATGCTGTTCACAAACAATTGGTTTCTTGGACGTAGTTTCAGGAAGTACTTGTGCCAGATAAGATTGTATTGTGGCATTTCCATTAAGCACTCAGCTACATTTTACTTTCAATAAATATTTACTATTGTAATTGGGCTATATTAAATTCAGAAAAATAAGACTGTGTATGTTCTTTGAGATTAAATGGAAAAACGTTGAGAAAACAAACTTTCTCTTTTGCTGTCCAGTAATTGGTCAACATTCCTCAGAGCTTCTTAACACTTTACTGGCAACCACAAAAACAGGATGACACAGTGAGGCATCACAATGGACCCAAGGCGTGGGCTGGGTTCAGTCTGTCTCTGAATCAAGTGCATGCAAAGAGGTTACCAGACGCATGACCATGCACTTGTTTGAACTGATGTACATCCTGAGTAATGTGTGGATAATGGTTTAGGGAGATTTGTGCAACTCCCTCAGCAGCTTCCATCAGTGAATCACACAATGTAAATACTCCTAGCGCAGCTCTGGACTACAGCGCTCTCCAGTTACAGACAAAGGTTTTCTCTGTCTTTTTGGTGGCTCCGCCATGAATGCCGTTTTGAAATGATCTTAGCGAGATTATATGCTAATCATACTGTGGGAAGTCGCTATGTGTATATTGATTTACCCTAAAGCAATTTGTCAGTCTTGCGCAACGTGAACATGACCTAAGACTTGCGTCGGGTCGGTGGCAGTTCAACTTGCAAATTCTGTTTTCGCCTTAAATGTGCCAGAGGGGTACAGTGCACATTTCAAACACACCGCTATAACTTAATTAACCATCTGTAGAGCTTAGAAAACTATTTATGAAGGTAAACATGTTACTTAGGTCAGAAGCTTCCTGTATTTACTGCTGTGTGTGTCACGTGTTTGGGCTGTGGCATGTTAAATCCTGCACAGCTGCCAACGTGGGAGAATAACACTTTCTCATAGAGCACACAATAAAATTCACCCAGTGGATAAAAATCAATCATCAAGTGTTTGCTCTGATTGGTAGTTTAGAGAAGGGTTTTGTTATAATCGTGTTAATACAGGTCGACATGGTGCAACATCCAGGAGTTAAATGATAATTATCTAAACAGTTTACTGCTCAAACTTGACTGGATTCATGTGAGAGCAAGAAGAGTCAGGGTTCATACACCTTTTATGAAGTCAAGTTCAAACACCTTTCAAGTTTCTTTTTGTGCTTTTACAGCACATTAACCCATTTTATCCCAATGGTCACAATAGTGACCGTAAAAAATATTTGTAGTTATAAAGCTCTAAAAATGTGAGTGATTTTTTTATGCATTTTTAGTAAACACTGAAATAATACAATGTTTGGATGAAATGTTTGCAGTATAACATGTTTAGAGTAAATTGTCACATGACCAGAGCGATTTATTTCCTGGTTGCATCCTTGAGAAGAAAGTGGATGCCTCAAAGATCCCAAACGAATGGTTAGTAAAGTATATAAAAAAAAACACAGGACAATTATTTTTGTCCTCTTTAAGGTGTCTAGTAATGACATATGCATTTGTATTTACTCAAATTTGTTAGGTCTGTTTGTAGAATGAGTAAACACGTTAATGGTCAGTACCCAGTGGAATAGAACAATGTACTTAGGTGCACACATATTTCAATACATACATAATATTAAACATACATATTTCTCTACATACAAATTTGTGTTGTGTCTAATTTTCTTTCTTTTAGGTTCACTTTAAGTAAAGTTCTTGATGGCCCACACAAGGCGTGCAACATCGCAGTTATTCTTCAAAATTAGAAAGATGCCATTGTCAGTGTTTGTGATAGTGATGGGTCAGATATGGACAATGAGGAGGAAATAGACATACTTGGACGTTCCAACATGACGTTCCAACATGACGTTCCAACATGACGTTCCAACATGACGTTCCAACATGACGTTCCAACAATCCAACGATCCAAAGCACAAGGCCAAGTCGACCTGTCATTGGCTACAGCAACATAAAGTAAAGGTTCTGTTCATCTCAGTCTCCTGACCTCAATATCATTGAGCCACTCTGGGGAGATCTCAAATGTGCAGTTCATGCAAGACAGCCCAAGAATTTACAGGAACTGGAGGCTTTTCTGCCAAAACGAATGGGCAGCTTTACATCTGAGAAAACTAAAGAGCCTCATCCACAACTACCACAAAAGACTTCAAGCTATCATTGATGTAATCCTGGAAAGTCATCCTCAAGAGCAGAACAAGCTGAGCGGTGTCCATTATATCCAGAGATTTGTCAAACTGCAGTGAAAAATATTCAGAGTGCCAAGTCCTTTAACACCTGTTGATTCAAGTCTTGTGACAGTGCTTCTACTCTCCTTGTCACCATCGCAGTTTCAAGTGTTACAGAACACAATGCACTTAAAGTCTAGCTTTCAACAATTCTCTATCCGTAAATGTTTTTTTTATATGTTTAGCCAGAAAGTGACTCATTTGAAATTATGCTTCTGTTACAGCTTCAGGTGTTGGGGAAAAACAATTGCTGGACTTTCAAAACTGATTTTAGTTCGTCTACTTTTTTCAGGTGGACTCAGCTTTTGCAATTTGAGGGTTGGTCCGATCATATACTCTAGTTTGCAGTATTTGCAGCCACATTTATTGCTTAGTTCACGATCTACTGAGAAAGTCTTGAAGATCCACCTTGGCCACCCCTGATAAACCATTTGAGTTGTCAGATATCCGCTCCAGGGCAGGGGTTAAGAATAACAAGTAACTAATGAATTATTTTGAAAAATGAAATAATGTAACACAATCTATATGTGTAGAACAATGTATATGTACACATATACGTTGATATTAAGAAGAAATGCATTTAATAATTATCTAGTTCTATGGACATTAGATTTGAAAGTAAAAAAAATGTGGCTTACAGTAGACGTTATTTGACGGTTATGCTCAGGTTTGAACCAACACTGCAGCACTTTGCTTTGTCAAACAGTATGAGATTATTAATGTAGCATGACTTTTATTTTCATTTTTACGAAACATAGTAAATTACCCATAAAACCTTTCCTGTTTTCTTCTGCAACTGCACTGCACGTTGAGACAGGACTTGCAGATTGTAGTTTCACTGCTTTTTGTTGAATTATATATGTATTTTTATTATTCATATGATTTGAGTAATATTGATTGGACATTATCAGTTGAATTGTGAGATCAGTATTGTTTGACTTGTGCACAGTTTTGGTAAACTTCCGAGACATGTGGTTGTCAATGAACAAACCCTGTGGAAACCTGGAGCAGTGCTCAGTCTGTTCAGATGTAGAACCAGTACCAACTAAAACATCTACTTTCACTGGGTTTTATCAAGATTTATGTTTATTTGTCAAAGATAAACAAGTGGAAAGAGTGTCATTTTTATGTGATTACACACTAGTTTGTTCAAATCTACTCTCCACTGTGTTTACCCAACTCATGTTATTACAAGTCAACTTGGAATCACCTAAGGCAAATCTGTTTTCTATCAATCCTGCAGCTCAGTATTTAAGACAGCAGACAGCTCCAAGTCAGGTTATCTTTGGTTTAATAAGATTTTGACTTTACTGTGGATTCAGTTAGACATAAATCCAACAGGTTCAGCAGACACTTTGTTGAGGCAGCACTTCTCTGAAAATGATGAAAGCTTTTTTATACAAACATAACAATATTTGCAGTCTGACGTTGGTCCTATTGCTCAACATTAGAGCATATTCAGGATATGACCCGCAGACTTGTTCTGCAGAAGAGTCTCAAGGGAGCCGCTCTGATCCCACTCCCCCCACCACATGTTTGTTGGATGTAACCAGAGTATAGCTTGCCAAGTCCCACACTGTTTCCACACAGTCATTTCATTTAGGAGAAAAAGAAACTAAAAGAGACTGCTACAGACACCATGTAAAAGCCTGAGAGGAGCATGAAGAACTTTAGCATTTAGAGAAAAGAAACAAGTCAGTCATTTATTCAGAATTGCACAAGCAGTTCAATACAGTCCATTATTGAAGTGCCTTTTTGTTTTACATTCTTCTCCACGGGCCACAGCAGCCAGTTTAGGACCATTCCCAAACTTTGACAAAAGACAGAAAGTTTCTTTAAATGTTTTAATACTGGCCCACAAACAAAAGAGAGAGAAAATAAGTGCCTCTACTGGAGAAAGGCCAACAAACAGCCTCATAGTTCACTCAGATCCATTTGTTTCTCATTTTGTTGTTGGCTCTTAATTTTGTTTTCCTTTATATATTCTGTTTCATTTGTTACACTCATTTAGCACTTCAAAAGAGGTTTCATTTAAATTTTGAAAATGACTTTGTTTCTATGACAATCAGACTGACACACTGAAAGATGAGTGACAATTTTAACAGCGAGCTTTTGAGACTCATCATTTTAAAGGTGCAGTGTGTAGTTTATAACAGTACCTAGTGGCTGTTTGTCTGTTCTGGGCTCAATTTGTCAGCTCTGGCTAGTTGTTGTTAGAAACAAGACGTTAATTAAACAAACGGCTCTTTCAGTTCAGCTTTAAATGACAGTGTTATAGTCTACTGAAAACACAGCTTTGACAAATGTGTTTCCACTTTGTTCAACTATGTACTAAAGAATTTTACACAGTGCACCTTAAGATTTTTATTGACGTGGATTTTAAGGAGCCAGGAAATACCAACACCAACCTTTTATAAAGCATTAATGGTAATTGTAAAGTGGAGCAGTCTGTCTTTAATAAAATAATTTATAAATCAAAATTTGCACGTGTCTTTGAAGCTAGAAGCAGGTTGACTGTCATTTGTACATCTCTTGTCTCAAAAGGCACATTTCCACTGGTGGGGCACTGTTTGTCTTCGTACAGGGAGGATTTAGTGGTGTTTCTGTTGTCAAAAGGGGTACAAAGTGTCCCAAAATAGCACACCATCATGTACTACTTTGCTAACCCTTTTGTTTTAGATTCCAAAAGTGTGTTGCAAAAAAGTGCTATGGAGCTGATTGGACAAATATTTACGCAGGGGAAAATGAGATTTGAAAGGGAATGACAAAACTGTGCAATTGTGCAGAAAACAACATCACATAAAATAGCATCTGGTTTAGATCTCTTACATTGCATTTGTTGTGATTAAGCTTGACCATTTTTGTCAATTAAACCAGAGTCAGTGGGAGCCAGACTTTATGGAAGCCGCCCCCATTTCAACATAGGACTCCAAGCTAAACACACTTAACTGGGTCCAATGTTATAAATGAAATATAAGTGGTTTCATAATGTACAATCAAACACAAACCAGACCAATTTGTGACAACAGTAATCTGACGAGATCACACCAGGCCTGCGAACACGGACTGTGCAGTTAATCTGTCCAACACGTTCTGATTCAAATACCGCGATGATCTGTCAGTGACTGTGAGTGACACTTCTGACACTTCAATGGGGCTCCTCTGTGTGTACGTCCCGGGACAGTGGAGTAAAATAGAGGGCGTGGCACTTGCCATCCAGCGGCGGTGACCTTTCAGGGGCCCGTGCAGAGGGTAGCAGCGCTGGGCCGGCTGGGACAGCTCTTTGATAGAGTCCACGTATTCCTCCATGGTGTAGCCCGAACACTCGATGTCTCCGTCCTCAATGTCGCTCTCCTGCATCTCGCTGATGGTGGGAAGACGATCGACAGAGTAGAGGAGACACCGCAGCCTCATCCTGCAACCGAATAGACCCAAAACTGTTGATCTGTGAATTCAATCTGACACATATTGTGCAGTGTCAGGTTTTTATCGACAGCAAAATTTGTTTTGTGTCTGTGTCTGCAAACAACTGATGTGGAAATTTAACATTTCAAGACAATTGTAGGCATACATATTTAATGTCATTCTGGATGGATATTACACAAATAAAAACATGCCATCCATAGGTAACTTAAAATGTCAGTTTGTTTTTGTGACAGAAATATTATTATACCATTTCTTGGATTTGACAAAATGTAAAAAGCAACACAGTTTTTCAGATATTAGTTTGCTTTATGCATCCTTAAAACTACGTCTTCTCCACATGATACTAAATTATGTAAGATGGAGTAAATTCTATACCATATAAATACCATAGAGCTGACTCTTACACATTATACTCTAAAATATTTCAGTAGGTACTAATCTAATGCAAAAGTGACATGAGGCTCACATAAACTCTGCTGGTGCTCATTGTTCATTTACTTGTGTTTCCAGGCTCAATATCAAAAAATATAACATAATGGAGGTGGTGGGTTTGATCCCTGATCCTTTGAGGTGTCATGTGTTCTCTGGCTTCCTCCAGCTGTACAAAGGCATACATGTTACATTTACATTTAGTCATTTAGCTGACACTTTTATCCAAAGCAACTTACATTAAGGTTCCATTCCCCAGTCTTACAACTGGAACATGGTGCAACATGGTGACTCGACAGTGCCCCTAGTGAACAAATGTGATAGTGAATGGTTGTCTAACTAACTGGCTATTGTTTCCAGTATTTTTATTGAGCCTATCAGACTTCTTTCTTAGTTAAATCCAACAGAATGCAGTTATGTGTTCTGTAATGTCTAAAGGAAACTCATGTGGGACTGTTACTTCTTAATATCTCCTATTTAAGTGGTGATGCAAATGTTTGTGTGTGTGATGGATTTTAACAAGTTGTGTTCTCTCAAGATGGTTACATCACCTAAAGTTACAAGAGTTTTTCCTACATTTACATTTATTAATTTAGCTGGCGCTTTTATTCCAAAGTGACTTACGTTAGGCCTGTAATTACCAGTGTTACAGAACACCACTGGAGGCAAGGTGGGTTAAGTGTCTTGCCCAAGGACACAACGACAGTATGAAATGTGGGGAGAGCAGGAATCGAACTGCCTACCTTCCAGTTGAAAGACGACCGCTCTGCCACTGAGCCATTATTATAATTGTATGTCTGAGAAAAATATGTCTATAAACTTTTGTCCATATATTTTTTTTTTTGAGTGTTGCTTTTAACATTTGGTGATTAAATTGTGCATTAATAAGGTACAATACAAAAAAGTTAATAAAAACTGTACCATGAATTAATTATACAGAGTAAAGAGTAGAATGTGTATACAGTAGAACTATTGAATTGGAATACAGTCCTAATAAATCCAAACTAATTACCTGTTTCTTTTGTTTGTCCGACAGCAGTGGCTCTTCAGTGGGCTTCTCGTGCCTCATCACCAGCTGCCGGTGATCTATGCTTGTGTCGAGGCTCTTCACATGCTGTTGAGACGTGTGAGAATAAGCCTATCCAGAGACTTTGTATTATGCATTAGACAGACTGAGCCCATAATAGCTCTCAGGACACATAAGGTTAAGCTCGAACAAGTGATCTGAGGGATGTAGGTTATGTACTGTTGGAAAGTTAAAGAGGGTGATTCCAGTTAGGAGGGTAATCAGTGAGTGTTACATACAACAAATAACAAGCTACAACTCAAACAAACACTTATCAATGGTTGTATACAATGGATAGTTTATTCCTTGTTTTTCTGCTTTCTCCCTTAGCTGAAGATGTTCAGCTGACTTATGACAGACTTTGTGAGAGATGTGCTGACTAATCAAGACCAAGATTTTATGTACAAATACAGAACCAGAGGCCAGACAAACTCCTTTTAAGGTTCAGATAGTTAATGTTTTTGCTTAAATAGAGCTAACTAGTTTTTCATCCAGTCACAATAAATCCAGAGTTGTCCATGTCTCGGACTGAAACAAATCCAGCAAAAAATATCTGTATCTCTTATTTTTGCAATGGTGGAACAATAAAACGAAACTAATCCCAAAGACCAATTCTCTAGTTTAAGTTTTTACCAAATCTTATATTTTGAGATCTATCTAGATTAAGAAATTGAGAAGCAAATGAAACATTGTCCTTTCAGGTTTAGGGAGTAACAGATCACTTGGAGCACTCGGATTACTTTACCTAAATGGTTGTACTTGGAGTATGTCACTGATTACATTAATACTTTTTTAGAGTGACTTAGTTTACTTAGTTCTCAATTTACAGTATTTATAAGTTCATTGTAATTTTCAATACTATAGTGTATTTGTGCCATCTGCAAACAATCTGAGTTTTAATGATGTAGATACATAAACAATCTGGGAACTAACACTGACCCCTGAGGGACACCACAAGCAACGGCAAGATTCCTTGATGTAATTTTAACCAGTTCCCAGCCAACCATCTGATGCTGTATTGTTCTAGTTTATTGAGTAGGATTGAATGATTTATTGCATTAAAGGTATTTTTGAGGTCCATAAATATATCAAATGTGTGTTTTCTTCTGTTATTTTTATTTTCCACATAATATTTTTTTTATAATCTAACTTTTTACTAGTTCTAAATACATTTGTTAATTTATTTTTATAGACCTTATATCTTTGCTCTGCTTGTTTTGTTTTTAACTTATTTAAAAAACTTTAACTGGACAGTGATTACTATAATGTGAAATTAATATATCTATTATTTAACAGTTTTATCTATTATGTAACAGTTTGTCACCCAGGTGTGTGGGATCTTTTAGGGTTTTTTTTTAGATATCTTCATTTTTAGCAACATCATCATTACTTTCCACTGAATTCTTTTTAATAAACATTTCCCAAGACCGCTGGCCGCTATATCCTCTGTTACTGTAAGAAACACCCACCAGATTAAAAAAAACGGAGTCATTTTTCTCCAGTAGAACATTCATAACATTAACAAAAACTATCAACGGAAATTGTTGTCGTTTGTTTAAATCTATTTCTTGCCTTAGAAAAGAGCGCAAACCAGATAAAACACATGCTTATGCATTAGCACATTTAACAGTCTGGAGGAATAAAGCAAGCCCTTGTTCGTTCACACAACAGACTACCCCCAAGATCTGACCTCAAGGACACATTATTATCTATAAATTTAGCGTGAGCATGCTAATGGCTAATTGAGGCACCTATCTTTGTCAATACAGCCGACATAAACCCTGAGATTAAGGCCAGGGCTGAAAATAGATGCGTTTGTGATTTAGAGTAGACTGAGGCTCAGGTGCTGGGTTTTTAAAAAAGACTGAAGGAAGATAATGGCATCAACCCTCTCACCGTGCAGCCATAAGACAAGTTTAATCTGATTTAAAATTTTTAGTGGGTTAGCTAAGTGAATAAGGTGAATCAGAGAAGGAGGTTTCATGAATTCTATTTTATTTTAAATAGGTTTTGCTAAATGGCAATCACAATATTTGAATTGGACCACATTATGTTTGAATGAAGGCTAGGAGGATATAATAGAGCACTGTGTAGAGATTAAACTATACACAAACTATATATACTATAACTAAGATAAGAAAAGAACACAATAGCACTAGTACAATTCTAACTGGCTTTAAAATTGTTTACTTAAAGTGAAAAATATAAAATAAACAAACAGAAACCAACAATATACATATTAAATTTACAAATATGCATAGTTACTGATGCTAGATTTCAGTGAAGTAAATACAGTTAGGGTTATATGTGGGAGGGATTGGCCACGTTAAGAATTTAGGAAATCAGGAGCAGGTTTGTTGGATCAGCATGTTCTAAAATATGGAAAAAATTATATTAGTGCTATTATTTTTAATTATAGTCTTAAGAAATTGCCATGACCAATGATAAGTTTCCTATGAATGAAGGACTACATATTTTGTGTTATCATACAATTACTTTACTCTAGTTCATTCTATTTTAAACTTTTGGAAATGATATGTCATGTACATAACTTAATGCCAAAAGGTGAAGGGAAGTGTGAGCATTGTGTAAAAAACATCATCATAACTATGCTTTCAATGCAGTATACTGTCTCAAAATAACTTCCTCAGGATTTGCAGCTTGGAAATAGACATTTTGGTTGAGGTAGTGGAGCAACAGACAAACAACAGGACGAATGCTACTAAACAACATAGAACATCCGCTGCATTAAGCTTTTCAACAACAGAGAGCAGCCAGTGGATGTCTGAGATTAGTGAACTGCTCAGAGAGGACAAACTGAGCACCACTGCATGAGAAGTGCATTTATATGTAAACCTCCAGTCTTGCATAAAGGCTTAGTACATAAACAAAATGACTGATTTAAGAAATGATTATAATCAATATTTTATTTTTATTTTCCTATTTCTCTTGGGTTTGTTCATTGACAATAATGAAATAGAATTTACTTTGTCTGTAAGCATAAAACCCAATTCTTAGTGATAGCTTGGACATAAAATTTTAAATTTTTGATCAAAGACATTATATGGGTCATCTTGTTTGTGCAGGGTTATGGAAATCACTGATGACCTTCAGTTTTTAAGTTTTTAGTTCTTCAAAGAACATTTACTCATAACCTCCTTTTTATTTCATATCTACATCAACTATTAGTAACATCAAATGATGTGGATGACTTGCAGTGAATGCTTGTGGGTAATGGCATCCAGTCCATGGCGTTGGTCCATCAGTTTTAAGAGTGACATTATATGGGGTTGAGTATTTTTTTGGGCTTCAGTCTCAAGTGGATTTTTGTTTGTCATTACTCAAAACATCAACTGTTTGAACACACTGCTCCTCAACATTTCCACACAGATAAAGACTATAAACAGACATATCCAGTTTTTATTGCCACGGAACATTCTCGGACAGCTCATTGAAGTCATGGAAAGAATTAAGGCCAGATCATTTCAGAAATTAGGAAAGAATGAAAAACAGAGAGCCAGAGAGTTTACAAACAAACACAAGACAATACATGCAAGATGTGTGATCCTGATGTGAGATTATCCCACCCTCCGTCTGACCAACTGCAGTGGCTGAGTAGTGCCCCCATTTGGTCAGATATAACAATTACACTTTATTTTTGTAGGACACAGGCTTTGCAAAGTGCAGCCAAAGGCCATAAAAAAGGAACTAAACAGATGTACACAATGGTAATAAACCCTATTAAAGCTAAAAACCTTGGTAAAACAAAAAAAAAAACAAAAGTCTGCTCATGTTTGTACAATCCCATTGAAAGAGCAGTGTAAGTGATACAATACAACACTGAAGGTAGTGACAGAAAGTGACCTTAATGTCAAAAGTCTTTGTACTTATTTCTACATTTCTAAATTTGAAGTTTTTATGAGTATAAGTACATATAGATATATGTTAGCTTGGTTATGATTAATTCAAAAACTTGTCCTTCAAACTCATTCTTCCCATGTAGTGTATAGGTTTAATCACACAATTACGACCATCAATACTCATTCGTCCGTCTGTAAAGATAAAAAGAAGCTTCGAGTGAGTCACACAGTCAATATGAGATAGTAAAGACCACTCACTGTATGACTCAGGCTTGAATGAAATGAAGACATAGTGATGCCAATACCACACAGGTGACTAAGATTTATTATCAGATCTGTTTTAAAATAACAAATAAAAGAAGTGGGCACATCATATGCAACACTTTTCTTTATAAATTTAGAATAATAATCTACTGGTGACTATGGATTCATCAGCAGATTGTGTTTAATGCAGCATAACACTGTTACCATAGTAACTTGAGTAATAATTTTATTTAGCAATAACCTTATAGTATATTCTCATAGTATTTTTAGTTGACAATAGATTTTGACTGCTCTACCTCCTCTGTTTAATAACCTTTAAAAAAGTAAAGCTTGAACTCAGTGGAAGGAATGGAGCCATTTTAATTCCATTATGTTCTGTTCCTTCAAATGCAGCAGACAAACTGAGCACTGTCGGAAAAGAAGCACACACGTTTCTTTCTGAGCACACTTTAATTGTGTAAAGGTTTAGGTTTAGGTTTAGTTTTGTGAACTACATTGATTTTTTTCTCTGTAAAAATTAAAAAACAAAATCAAGTTTAGATCATAAATGTAATAAATAAAACATTCACATTCTGTAAGACTGGGCTAAAAAAAGAAACATGACTTCCCTTTATCACTGCTGCAGTGCTCAGTTTGTCACATCTGGACTCATCTTTACAGAGTTTAAATGTTTCTATAGAAAAATGTGTTATAAAACAATGATGAAAACAAAGTTTTGATGACTATATTAAACTTTTAAAGCTTGCTCTTCTTTTTCTCTGTTTCTTTCTACATTCCTACAATCTTAGAGCATTGCTGGCCATTCATTTCAATGAGACAGTTCAAATATGATCTTAATAAAAGTAATGTAATATGTCTGTTTCATATCAAGCACAAATGTTGGCGTCCTTCCCACAGATGGACGAAGAACCACCAGCGTTGAGTGGGGAATTGCTCCATCTTTCCAAAGGCTGTGAAAATGCTTAAGCAGAGCATTATAAAACTGAGCACATAATGAATGCCCCAAGTCACACAAGTACATCTAAAAATGAAGTCCATGTGTGTAAAGAGCAAAGTCACTCTTGAATACTTTCCTTTTGTTTTCTGCTTTTGTTTTATTAGCAGCCCGTAAAAGCCATTTATTTGCAGTTCTATTACTCTCCTCAGACATTTGAGTGTGTATTTGTTCTGACCATTATGCAGCGGTTGATCCATAAACGGTACAAAATAATATAGTGACTTTACAGAATAAAATGGATTTGTAAAATGACTAAATATGGGTGTATTTTCCTGTAGGTGGGTGTAGCAACAGCAACATGAAGCAATACAACTTGCACTTGCTTCTATGTAGCTCTAAATGGCTATTTTTCCCAACAACACCAAGGTAAATAGAGTCCTTCTGAGCTAATTATACAACATTAAAAACACTGACTGATGTGTTCCTCTTCTATATACTACAACATTTTACACAATCAATCTTTGAAGCATCAGATTAGACCAATATGGCTTGGCTTTGACAGATTTGGCTCAATATTTGATGTTTAATGGGTTAGAATAGTATAAAACAGCAACTGAGCAATTGACACAGTGAGAGTTTGTTCATAAATGCTACAGCACTACAATTTATTTTCACAGAAACTCTCATAAAAAACAGGATGATTATATTTGTTTCCTAATATGTGATTGAGATGTGCAAACACAACCTATCAAAACCTTTAATAACCCTTATAGCAACATGAACACAGGCAATCATCAGGCAAAAATGGGAACACAAACAGCTCCACAAGAGAAAGAGTCATCTTTTTTAAAGAAATAAAAGTGTTTTGTGTTTTGAACTGTTGCAATTCTGATCTGATGGTGCAAGAAAAAGGCTATTTAATCTTGTCATTAATAGATCAATATGTCTCAGTACATAAGGCTTGTCACCATCTTATTCACAAAGCAGTGCAGTCTTCTGAGGTTCTACTAGAACACATGTCTAGACTCTGTAAGCAGGCTCTTTGTCAGTGTTAGTGTCACAGTCATGTTTGAAGTGTGTCAGTGAAAATGTGCTTTGTACTAAGCCTGTAACCTACAGAAGCACTAAGCTGCAGAGAATAAGGAGGCAGCTTTTCAAAGTGCATCAGGATGTATAGATCTGTAGTGTATTTATGGTTTCAAAACCAAAGCCAAAATTAGGGCACATCGTTATAAAAGTGAACAGGGATAATCCACCAGTCACTTTGATTTTGTGTTGTTAATTTGAGACCTCTAACTTTCTATCCTCAGTGGTACACTTTTCTTTTTTTTAGGCCGAGTGACTCACCAAGGTAAATAGCACTTTATATATTAAAAAGTCCTTATCTCCATCTTAACTGTGCTCTCCCCTGTGATAATGCTGCAGTTCCTCCTTCTTTAGTTAGTGTTAATGATGGGTCTTGATTGCATCCTTCTAATTAATTAGTAAAAACGTTTTTCCTTCACTCACAGTTCATTCGTTTGCAACAAGAAATACAAACCAAAAAAAAACAAATAGAGGGGCAAGTTACTGTCCTGATGTTGCACAAAAATAGAGCGTAAGATTCTTCTATTCAATTTTATTTTATCTCAACATCTAAATTAACATAGATTGACATATAATTAAATAAAAAAATTACATTTCATATAAATAAAAACAGTTGTTGCAAAAGTGAAAATTGTAGAATACAGAAGACCTGTGTGCTGCAAAAGACATCGCACAACAATCCTTTATTTGTATAAAAATAAAAGAACAATGGACAATGCAAACAACAATGTTAAACATGCTACAGAAAATAAAGTATTTTTTTTTAATATTCAATTTTTGACTCACTGTTATTTCTCCAAACCCAATGCTGCATGTTAGTATAAATTAATGTTAACATGCGCATACCTTTGAAAAGTACCATTCCTTTTTTTGACCTAAAAGTGACATCATGATAAGTCCTTGTGGCAGCATTACAACAATGTAGACATAATCTAATCAAACATTAATGAGTGGAGCCTCTTGAATATTACATTTTGACTTTATGCCGTTTTATGTTGTGGAGGTTCTCAGTCAACCTACATCCAGAAGCCTTTTTTTTTTAAACATGCTTATGTTACTTAAATAGATAAGAATAATCTATATTCTTAAACAAAAGCAAAACATTTCTGTTGCACCCACAGCCAAATGAACTGGCTACATTCTCACTGATGATACATTGATTTTCTCATTAAGTGCTCACTTTAAACAGCTTAAAGAGATTTGGCATCAAAAGTACATAATCTTAAAGAAGCACACACACACTATTCCCTAATTACAGTTTGACCAAGGATGTCCATTATGACAAGCCTCAAGTCATTTAAATATAAATATCTTTTGTAATGCTTGTTTAAGCTTTACATCTAAAACTGCCATTTAATAAAATACTATATCTATAGGGTGTGTTTTCTATGAACTAAATACCTGAATACACATCCTGTTGAATATACAGTTCAGAGGTATTGTTTTGTGTAGCTTCAAGGATCTGTTTGTGTACTATGCTTTTATAGTGTACTTAGATTACTGTGTTTTTAATAACATAAGGAAATTCCTGGGATAATTTAAGGCCATGTCAAGACTAATGCAGTAATGTTAACATGCATTAATCTGATTTCTGTCCACATTAGAGTTTCACAAACCATCACAGTGCATCCTATAGTTGAATTTCATGCCATATAAATTAAATTAACTGGTGACCAAGAATACAGCATTGTTTACTTCAACAAGAAAGATGTGTTTGAAACTAAAACTCAAAGTCTCAGTATCATAGACCTTTTTGTTGCATCGCAGGCTTGCAGCCCTGGTGTGGAGACTGCTCTGCTGAGTCGACACAGCTGCACTGTACAATTTGTGGAGAGGCTGTGTAAAAACTTTGGCAGTAGACTTTCACATGTGACAGTGGAAGAACATTTGTGAAACCTCAATGTTTGTGCGTCACATCATCAGTGGATTTCTCGATTAATTTTACACTTCATGACCCAAACAATTGCTAATCAGCTTCCTCATTACCTGACAGCTCAAGGTCAGTTTTTAAATTTCAGACTAAATAGAACAAACTTAATCAAGTGATACTTCATCAGCTCTCTAATTAAAACGCCAAGCTAATCTCACAAACTCAACCCGACTATAGCTAATTATACCCAAAAAGCTCAAAATCACACATTCCCCTTTTATAATGAGACAATAGTGAACAAAATTACCTATCATCCATCATTGCCTCTCTGCTTTTTTGTTTTAAACATGTTGCATGAAAGCTGCATGTGAAAGCTTAAGAACTTGCATAAACAACTGCATTACATTTTTAAAGATGATAGAAAATCGTAAAGCACAAGAAAAGTTTTTAACATGATTGATTTGGCACTTTAGTGACCACCTTATACACTGCAAGTGCCTCAAAACATTAATCAGATTTCTTTTTTTTTTTTAATTGTACATTGGCTTTCATCTTTGGTGTGCCTTCTGCTTCTTGTTTCTCGCAGGCGCCTTGATTGGTAGACTTGTGCGTCCATTCTCCAGCTGCGCATGAGCTCGAGCTGCAGGAGGAGGAGTGGGAGAGAAAACGTCTGACTCCGCGTCCATGCAGGTCTTGAATGGACCAGCTGTGGAAAACTGGGGACTGAGACAGATATAAAAAAACAGAAGAAATATAATCAAGTTAGTTAAATTATATTAGCAGTCAAATAGATACCTTCAGAACATCTGAACTTGAATGCCATTTACCTGATGGGTGTGCGTGGGCTGCTGTTGTGTCGGCGAACAGCTCGCACTCGTGGTTCAAATGAGAAGCCTTCCTTCAGGCTCTCTAACACAGATGGAGCCACGTAGGTAAAACCCTGACAGGAAATTGAGGTAAATTTGCTGACCTTTTTGCATCGACAACACCAAAATGTATTTTTCATTAGATTGTGGTTTATGTAGCCCCAGTCAAACTAGACAAATGGTCAACATCATTAGCTCCTTTTACACAAAGACAAAGTCTCATTCTGTGTGGCATTTACAAAGGCAGTTTATAAAATGGTGATCTATTGTGGCCTTGAATATACACACTCACCTTTATTTACACTTTAGTCTCAAAAGGGGTTTAGAGAGATGATCAGTGCCAAATAGTGTTTCTAAAAACTATACTTTGTTTGAAGCAGTTAATGTGCTCATAACATTAGTTATTGTTTGTTTGTTTGTTTGTTTATTTGAACATGTAAATAAAAAATAAAAATAAAAAATACAAATACAAATAAAAATTTATATTCATAGAATCATGCATAATATTTATACAATTAAAATAACAGCCAAATTAAGTCATGTACTTCTCAGCACAATCTTTCCATATTATTGTAGATAATTCAAATTAGAAATTCTCATGTTCAAAAGGAGTAGGAAGAAGTTCATAACAAACTTTTCAAGTCCGACCCCATTTCTCTAATCTTATCCTTTAATTAAATACAAACAATTTGATGCTTACATATATACATCCTATATCTACCTACCTTCTGTTCACATAAACCTATACATAGATACAGATGCATACACACACTCCCATTTTTTTTTCTTTCTTTTCCATTTATCTATAACAAGTTATGCAATAATATAGCTAGTCCACGGTTCAATAAGCACCTCTTTTTTTTTTTACCCATAGTTTTTGGTTTGGTTCGGTTCAGTAGAATTTATGGAGCCGTTATTCAATTATTTAATTTGATATCAATTAAACTAGGAGTAATCATTGTATGTAGATTTTAAAGAAACAAAGGCTGTTTTATAATGCAGTGGTGGAAGAGTGGTTTGCACTCTTGCCTTACAGCAAGAAGGTCCTGGGTTTGATTCCCATACAGGGCAGGGCCTTTCTGTGTGGAGTTTGCATGTCCTACCCATGTATGTGTAGGTTTACCCAGGTTTTCTGGGTACTCTGGTTTCCTCAACGACTAAAGACATGTACAATATAGGACTATAGATGAAAATTAGCCGTTAAACTATAATCTGTCTTTATTTTTCTAACATTTCAAGTATTGATGCCCTTGTGGGTGAGAGAGTTAATAACAACTTTTTTATTGCACAGCTTCAAAAAACATAATCCAAGCATAACATTTATTAACCATCATCAATATGAGGAGCTGCTATAATTTCAGAAAAGAACCTTTATCTGATAACTTCAATAATGTCTCAGCAGATATATGTTTAAGTCACACTTATTATGAAATAATTAATGTTTTAGATAGAGATTGTTTAGCGCAAGGACCAGTGCTACAGTAACCAGAATAATCCAGGTTTTTAGTATATTTTTTATTGCTAAGTGGCAAACAAGTTACCAGTAGGTGCAGTAGATTCTCAGAAAACAAACAAGACCCAACATTTATGATATGCACGCTCTTAAGGCTGTGCAATTGGGCAATTAGTTGAAAGGGGTGTGTTAAAAAAAAATAAAAATAGCAGCGTCTGCCGTTGACTGTACAAACTCAAAACTATTTTGTACGTTTTTGTTTCTAGGATTTAACAATCCTGTGATTGTCACTAAACTAATATTTAGCTGTATGACCAGTTTTTTAAAACTGCTTCACATCTGTGTGGCACTGTTGTTTTTTTTTAGCTACTGCCGCCCCGATCCGATTATTCCTTGATCCATTTTGATGGTTGTCTTCCGTTTTCTTCCACATCTCTCTGGTTTTGCTCTCCATTTTAAGGCATTGGATATCATTTTATCTGAACAGCCTATAATTTTTGCACCTCTTTATAGGTTTTCCCTACTCCAATCAACTTTTTAATCAAAGTACGCTGTTCTTCTGAACAACGTCTTAAACGACTCATTTTCCTCAGGCTTTCAAATGCATGTTCAACAAGTGCTGGTGGCTTCATCCTTAAATAGGGTTCACCTGATTCACACCTGTTTTTTTTAAACAAAATTGATGACCTCAGTGATTGAATGCCACACTGCTATTTTTGAACACACCCCTTTCAACTAATTGCCCAATTGCACAGCCTTAAGAGTGTGCATATCATGAATGCTGGGTCTGGTTTGTTTTCAGAGAATCTACTGCACCTACTGGTAACTTGTTTGCCACTTGGCAATAAAAAATATACTAAAAACCTGGAATATTCTGGTTAGTCACATTGTACTGCTATTATTTTGAACAATACTGTACATTCAAAATTTAGCCACTTTGCTACAATTTTTTTCTTATTTGTCGGTAAACGGGACGATTGTGTGTGTCTGTGTGTGTGTGCATGGGTGTGTGCTTCCTATGCAGGAAGCTCCCTTGTACAACAAAAAATAATGAAGGGAAAGTGGAAAAAATGTCTGTTATTTGTGAAGGAGTGACTTACTGCAAAGGCAAGCTCTGCGCTGTGGCTGAGGGTTGTGTCATCAGGACTGTCAACCGGAGTCTGTTTGGTGAACCTCGTGTCAAACTGACTCACATCCTCCTCCGACCGCTACACACACATACAACAAGGTCTTTAAGCTTTGTCCTTATTTTTATTATACATTTATTGCCTTAATGTTAAGTTATTTATAATTTCCAAAGGACATACCAGCTGTGGCTTGTATGGCGGCTCCACTTTTTTGTTCAGGAGATCATCCCAGTTTATGTGCTTGAAGAAAAGATGTTTCTAAATAAAAAGGAAGCCCATCCATTAATTTTCTCTCTTATCTTTTAAGCTTACCTAAGAACAGTACATCACCATTTCCCAGAAGTGTTTAAAAGCCTTTCATGCATGTCCTCTGGAGGACATCAGAGGAATCACATCTGTACTTTCTACTTGCAGAAATGTTCATGTATGCTAGCTGGACACAACATCCACAGATTTGACTGGTTGTCAAATTGGAGGGAATTATGAAGTGTATAAGCAGTTTTGAGTAAAAACTAAAACTATCAAGTATATATATATATATATATATATATATATATATACACACACTTGAAAGGTCAGCGTGATGGAAAATCTCACACAGCGAGTAGTAACATATTTTTTCCACTATGTTTCTTGTCCAGGAGTCTGGGAGAGACCTTGATTCATGTCATCTCATTGCATATATTAACAGTGCTTTAAAGAGTCAAAATTATGGCAGTTTACCTGAATATCAGCACAGTCTGCTTTACCAGAGCCAAGCCTTTGGCCTGGACTCTTCTTCAAAAGCTGAAAATAAAAGCAGAGAGAGTGTCTAATTTAAATTAAGTGTAAATATGCCTCTTCAAAAGGAGCTAATTATCTAAATTCTTGAGACTAGAAAATTTCAAAAATGTAATAAAGTAAGTAACTGATCCGCTTGGGCCAAGGCTGTCAGTGCTTTTTAGTCATCTTTAATGGTTGTTGATCACATGTGAATATTTTTAGCTCCATAAAAGGAGAAGGCAGTGCTTTTTGAAGAACAAAAACTGTAGCAGTATGACTGTAGGCAGACAATAAATGATACATGAATACAAACTGAGTCCTCTCTCAGGGACATTAATTATTTAATTGAACTGATTTCTAGACAAGAATTTCTTTTTTAAAAGTGTGGGGTCTAAATCTGATATGATTTTGTGTTAGTGTGCAGCAAAGTACCTTTTTGATAAGGTCTCTAGCGTCAACTGTCAGGTATGGAGGCAGGTTAAGCTTACACTTCAAGATCTTATCGATGGTCTTCTTCCTGTTCTCAGCCGTAAAAGGAGGCTTGCAGGGAGAACATTTAACAGAGTATAACATCATATATATATACACAATACAAAGAAACTGCAATACAATGTACATCTTGTATATTATTACTATTATTATTGGCTCGAGAGACTCTTTGTTTAAACATAAGTCAAATGGCTCTGTCTTTTCTACAGTGTTTAAGATGCATTGTGTAAAATGTTGAAGTGTACAGTTGAACTAAACTCACTGATCCTGTCATCATGTCGTACATTAGGGCACCCAGGCTCCACCAGTCCACTGCTCTGTTGTGACCTGACCTGGTCAGGATCTCTGGAGCCCTGCAGGTAAGGAAGTAAACAAATCAAAAATAAAAGAAGAAGAAAAATGTTCATTAATATTTCCATGCCAATATTGGATAGTGCTTTTTAAAACAGGAAAAATGGCAATAACAAGCAAGTTTCTATGATCTGTGAATAATGTGTGAAAAATCAAGCAAATGTGCATGCACTGTCACCCACATGTACTCGATGGTTCCACAGAAGGTGTGAGTAACACTTCCATCGTGTATGGACTCCTTACAGAGGCCAAAGTCTGTCAGTTTGATGTGCCCTTTAACATAAAACACAATCATACACTTAAGGGTCTGTTAAAAGGGGAACAGGAAACAAGGTTAAAGTGACATTTGCACAAATCACAATGGCAGAAGCGTACAGGGATGATTCATTATAATTGAAACTCTCAAGATAGTTCGGACTGCACAGAACAAAATGACTGAATGGTTTATATTAATTTTTCATATTTATTATCTTTTAAGAAGATTTTCAAATGTATGTTTTAAGTGAAATAAAACATGTTTCAAGAAATTTCACCTTGATGACTGAGCATGATGTTCTCAGGTTTGAGGTCACGGTAGATAATCCCATTTGAGTGAAGGTGACCTAGAGCCAATGTGATTTCTCCCAGATAAAAACTACACACACATAAACAGAACATGATTGGTGCCCGTGAATAAATGTTAGAATAATCTGCAAAGGATCAATTTTGTATTCATCATTGTCAAACTAAAGCGTTTGAGAAAACATTTATAAGAAACAGCTTTCTCACCAAGCAGTGTCCTCCATGAAGATGCCTTCCTTCTCAAGTTGCATGAACAGCTCACCACCTGGCATCATACAAGAGAAATAAATATTTTAATGTGACTCAGAAGGTGAAGGTATAACATGTACACTACAGTGTAAAAAAAATAAATAAAAAAATAAAGTTGTTTTTAATTGTTTTAGAACTTTAAAAGCTCCTTAAAATTGAAAAATCTCATCTCAATAATGTTTAATTCAACAAGACTGACACCAAATACTGTGCTTTATCCATATTGAAACAAAGAAAAGATGTTGTCTCTAACTAAAGCATAAACATTTTTTGATGTGATTTGCCGAATTGTGAAACAATATTAGATGCATTTTAGGACAGTATTGCTGTACTGTTGCTAAAAAGGTAGATTTTTGGCACAAAATTCATGTTTATCTGCATATGATTTGATGTTAACATAAAAAAAGAAAAATCAGGCCTGATAGTGTAGAAGGGAGCTTAAATTGTATGTTGCACAAATAAGCACACTATGACAAAAATGCAAACACACGCACAAAGGATACCTTTTGCACTGGACAGTTTTGCAACTTGTGGTCATGCAATTATGTAACCATATACTAATTGAAGGTTTAGGATGTAATAAACAGTATGAACAATGGTAGTCCCCTGAAACTCATAATGTAAGCCATAATCCACCTACACCTCAGCCTTACCAATTAAACACTCCAGGATGAGGTAGAGTTTTCCTCCGGTCTGGAAAGCGTACAGTAAATCCACAATGAATGGATGTCTCACTGTCTCCAGAATCTCCCGCTCGGCTCGTGTGTGAGCTGTGTCTTTTGCATTACATACAATCTTAGCCTATGGAAAAACAGGAAGCGTGGAATAAGATCAATAGGTTGGATGGAAATTGTTTAGACAGTATTGATTTCTAAACATGTATCATAATTTAGGAGAAAAGTCTGAGCTTTATGAGAGTACCTTTCTCAGGACCTTCATGGCAAATATTTTTCCTGTTTGGGCACCTTGAACCTTCCGCACCTGGAAAACCTGAAAATGTATGTGACAATTAAAACCACAAAAGTCACGTCTAACACTGTATATAAGCATGTTTACCTGTTTTTGTTTTTAGAAACACACCTTGCCATATGCACCTTTTCCCAAAACAGTGAGCAGCTCAAAGCAGTCCGGCCCAACTCTCTCATTGTCTCTGTTTACAATTTCACTGGTCAGCTCCACCTCCTCCGTCTGGACACTGTGATGAGCACAGTATTAGCAATAATGTCCATTTAGTCTTTTCTCAATTTGATTTTTTTGGATTGAGTGATTGCACTCACTTTTCTGATTCAGGCATTGTGAAGTCACAGACTTCATCCTATATTTATTTCAAGAAAATATACACATATCTTTTAGATATTTTATGAAAGCTGAATACAATCAGTTACAATCACAATGGTATAGCCTATTCCAGGAGCTTTGGGCCTGAGGCGGGGTACCCCTGGACAGTGGCCAGTTAGTCGCAGGGCTGATATTTAGAGACAAACAGTGACAGACAACCATTCACTCTCATATTCATTCACTAGGGACACTTTAGAATTGCCAAATAACCTATACATGCATGTGTTTGGACAGTGGGAGGAAGCTGGAGTACCCAGAGAGAGCCCACAGGCGGACATGCAGACTCTGGATGGTACATTTATTATCACATAAAAAGATAAATAGAATTTTCAGCCAATGATGCAGATTACATCATTGATCATATAGTTGTACTGTTCTCACATCACAAATGTTCAGTGTCAGTGTATTTGTTAAATCTCTTAAGTTAAAATGTCACTGTATTAACAAAAAAAAAAAGATACTTTCTAATAGCAGCTGTTCAATAAATGGTATATACACACATACCTCTGTGTCACTGATATCTTCAGTTTCCAAATCAATGGAAAATACTCCAGCCATCCTGAAACAAACAATTGCACAGATAGTAACTTTTAATGAGGAGTGTTTAGTACTGACTATTAATAATCACATCAAGGAAATTCACTTCAGTTTAGTAGAATATTGTATTACAAACATACATAACCTATGAGGGTATTGAAGAAGAACCTATGAGGGTTTTGAAGGAGAACTAACCCTGACAGCAAACATGTTGACAGAACCGAAATTATTGTTTTCTGTCAACACTGTTTGGTTGAGTTCGCAGTTTACAAAAGTGACCTGGTGTTAGAGGCTGACAGTGTGTGGTAATCAACAGTGGGACTGACAGTTGTGTGTGAACACAAATGACTTTGCCCAGTCAAAGCTCTTAGCCTAGCCTTTTACTAAAAATACATAAATGAAACGGCGAATATTATATCCAACATCTATTATCACCAAGTTACTAAAGTTTAGATATAAAGGTTAGCATGCTATGTCACAAAATAAACGTAGCTATTAAGTATTTTACAATGTAAACTGAAATGAAATGCCTTCAGTCACATTTTTACCCATACCCAAATTTGTGAATCTCGATAGTTAAAACACAGTGCAAAAAATGTTAGCTTGCTAGCACTTGGTCACTATTATGACAGCCGTTTTGACAGGTAGCGCGCTAACCTGCTAATGCTAACTAACATACCTGTGGATGCTTCGATGTTCCTTTTGTCACCAACAGATCGAAACGTAAAGACGTTTTATTTTATACAAAAGCGGCAGTAGATATCATCGCTCTTGTTAAATATCAAGTACAAAGAGAAGTGTCCTGTGTCCTACTCATGCTCCCCTGTCCAGCAGCAGCACGAGGCTAAGGATTAGCATTTGTTGTGCTTGCGAGTAACTTTGACCCTGTCTACGTCGCCAGTGGGCAGACCTGGTGTGACACTCGAATGGACCATTAATTGGGATGGAAACTGGTTATTGACTAACTTTTATCAACTATAAAAGATTGATTTGATATATCACCTTATGGCTCTATTGGGCTGCTTAGAATTAGGGCTGTCCAAATACCAAAACCAATATTGTTTGCCCTCTTCCAAATCTGCCATATAGTACTATACCTTTGTGCAGTATATAAGCATATATATATTCATATATATATATATATATATATATATATATATATATATATCAGTTTGAGCTTCCATTTTTCCTATACAATTAGAAAAAATATATAAAGGAAAATGATAATAGTGCTCTGTTAAAGGTTAAAGTGTCAAAAGGATAGCCAAAAAAAGAAAAAGACACTAATATAACACTAACAACTGACAAAAGGCATACAAATGTGAATAGTTTGTAAACATATGGTATGCAAAATGGGTATTAACGAATACACAATAAGTATTCTTAGCATTTTTTATGACAACTTACAGTATATTATCTATAAACATGATAATGAAGACAAATCAAACCTACAACTTACACCACTCATTCTATGCGCTTTTACTATCAAAAGTAGGTTAACACATTATTTAACTTAACATCCCGTTCTCTAGTTTGCTACAGCCATTACCTGAGTACAAACACATTGTGTGCACTTCTGGCACTTGATTATAAGACACATTTTATTTTAAAGGATACACGTATTTTAATTTTGGGAAATAAAAAAATGAATAAAGGTTTGAAAGACTACTATGAAAAGTGACAATGAAGGAGTGCTAGTTCTATTCTGGTTAAATAAAATGAATACAAATGGTGAACAAGTACTTGTCTGTCTGTTGAATGAAAAGAGGTAATGGGTAAGATGTTGCGGTTTGATGTAGAAGTTGGCTTTTGTGTGGCTGTTCTCAAAAGGAACTCTTTGTAGTTTTGTTTCATCAAACACGTTGCTTCTGTGTGTGCAACTTGACAGGATGATTTTTTCTGGTGAGTAATATTTAGAACTTTGTATTAGAGACAATCAGAAAATTACATAATTATAGAACTGTCTTTTTATTTGTGATATTTAGCTTGTTATAATGGAGGCAGTGTATATTGTAATTGCAAACCAGAATCAAAACCACACCAAATAGAACTGATATTTTAGAAAACAATCTTTAGGATTTTTGTAGCTTTAGTATTTCAGTGTTATTACACAATAAAAAGGTGATGGTTGTACTGATCCGCTATAATATAATAATATATAATGGAACTGGTATCAGATAAAGAGTAGATTAATGTCAAATAAATATACTTGGATTTATTAAGTTTATTGGGACTGTAAAGGTTTTGTTTGTTTTGGTATTCATTATTGAACTATACATTGTGACCCACTTAAGGGCTCATCAGCATGACTCATCTCTGGATACTGGCTGTGCACGCAGTTGAGGTACAGCATGTTCAGCTCGGTGCCAGAGTTACTTTAGGTTGTGATCTTTCTTATGTTTATGACACAACATGGCTTAAACACAACCCAAGTCTACCACCTACTCTCATTGTCTTCGCCAATCTCAGAAAAGGAGACCCAATTTACGGTAAGAAATTATATCACAGTTTAATGGGAATATACTTATATGTATGTTTAACAAATTATATATATATATATATTCATTGAAATAAAGTTCAGAATTGTGATCTTGTAATAAAATATAACTTGCCAGGGTACCGCCCTGACCCTCGGTTTTCAGTGGAGTTTCGAAACCGATCTCTGCTGCTCACAATCAGAGATATTGAAGAGAGGGACCTGGGGCTGTACTACTGCGTTGCATATTTAAACACACAGCTGCTTATTGGATCAGGAACAATGCTTCAAGGTACAGTGCATCTGGAAAGTATTTACAGCGCTTTGCTTTTTTCACATTTTGTTATGTGATGAAATAGATTAAATTTATTTGCTTCAAAATCCTACAAACAATAGTCTATAATGACAACTTGAAAGAAAGTTGTTTGAAATCTTTGCAAATTTATTAAAAATAAAAAACAAAAATAAACACATGACACATTGCTCAGGTACATTCTTTTTTCCACTGATCATCCTTGAGATGCTTCTACAACCTGATTGGACTCCACCATTCAGTTGATTGGACATGATTTGTAAAAGGAAGTACCTGTTTATATAAGGTCCCACAGTTAACAGTGAATGTCAGAGACAAACCAAGCCAGTCTAAAGCTTCTTTTTAAAGGTGGGGTGTGTAGTTTCTGGCTTTTTTCTGGTGTCATCTGGTTGCAAAATAGCACATTGCAAAATAGCACATTGCTATTACCTACCACATTCCTCACTTTCAGAGAAAGCTACAAAAGTTAACTTTACAACTTTAAGTTTAGTTCTTACATTTCCTAAACATATTTATTTAATGTGTGCTCAAAAGAAATGTGAGTGTGCTTTTTTTTCCTCCATAAATTCTCAGTTTGTCTGCTCTGGGCTTAGCTTTTATACACATCCAGTTATGGAACTAAAATATCTTAGAGATAAATGTGTCATCCATATAAATACATAAAGTATTCAAATACTTTATCCTAAATGCAATGTGCATCTTGGCTGAATATGCTTAATTATATCATTTCAAAGCGCTAATTGAATTTCTATTGTAATGTACAAAACAAAGACTGTTGAAATTTATGGTGCTGACCTTTCCATGCTCAATTTGAAATTAGCTTATTAGACGCCACATACATTCTAAAACATGCTCTTATGATCTGTATTAAATATAGTGGTTACCTTTTTTTTTTTTTTTTTTTGCCAGGTCCTTCTCAGATACCCTTTTATCACTGGTATGCCGCAGTTATAAGCTCTGGACTGCTGACTATGGGGTTTTGCGTTTGCATGGTTCACTGGAAAACCAAAGTACACAGAAAAACAACCCGCAGTAAATCACAATGTCAAAGAGATGGCGACAACAGTAGGTTATATACATTTAACATTTAAGCATCAGAAGGCGGCACAGATCAACTAAATAAAGCAGATGTTAGACTGACTATTTTTGTAACATTTTGCTTGATATGTAGTTCTATATTACAATATGAGATTTGCCCAAAAGATGGTGAAATCTTTTTGTTTTGTTTAATGTATTGCATTTGTATTTTGTTACATTTGTATGTTTATATAAGCTGTTGTCTCATCACATCATTATTTTGAATAAAAGACTGTGCCTTGGCAAGCCACTTGAAGTAAAATTTGGATCCTTGCAATATTTCTAATGACCTAAAGATTAAATACATAAAACATTGTGACACATTAAACACAAATTCATAGTACATTGCTTTTGGGTTTATCGAAATCGCGTTGCTTTTACCTATAATCCTCCTAAAGTATATCTCATCATTCAGGCATAGGGAACACAAAAAACTATCGCCCGAACAGGGACTTGAACCCTGGACCCTCAGATTAAAAGTCTGATGCTCTACCGACTGAGCTATCCGGGCTCTGAATTCAGTGAAGACAATATTGCATTTTATCGGTCACAATGCTACCATACTACGTAGTAGCTCTTCACTCACGAACATTTCATAATTTCCGAGGTCCTGACACTCCAGCTCCATCACTTAAAACACGGCAGATGAATGTGACGAAGAATCTGTAGGCTGGGTATGAAAAAATAATTTTATAAATGTGCAAACACTAACACAAACGCTAATGTAGCTAAACCTTGCAACACGTGCATTAGCTGTAATGTTAATAAACGATAAGGAAATGGAAACGGAAATAAAATAGGTATTTTTGCATTTACGATATTTCTGGTAGATTTGACCAAACATTGGTCACTTTGTGCAGTAAAGCAGTTACTGGCATTGCGTTATTTAAGTTATAGCAACTATTTGCCCGTGTTTATTAAACTAGCATTATGTTAAAAAACTAAAGCTAAACTTAGCTCCGTGCCCAGTGCTAGTTAAGCTTGGACCACGTGTAAGTGAAAATGCAGCGTGTATGGGGCTCAAATCACTTCATTAATATTACTAACACATACCTTACAAATAAAATACATACAGTACGCGTGGAACATGGCAGAAAATTTAAAAAATGTACAGGCCCCAGCGAGATTTGAACTCGCGACCCCTGGTTTACAAGACCAGTGCTCTAACCCCTGAGCTATGGAGCCTTGCACACCGGAGCTGACGTCACAATGAAATAAATATCAGTCTTACAGTCAATTGTGAGATTTTGATTTACTTTCAAAATAATTAAGCATCAGCAAAAAACATTTATGACGACTGCTTTGCGTTTCTTTGCAACGTTATTTTACCTTACATAAAATTCCTTCCGTGATTTCTAATTGTGTTAAGTTGTTCTGTCTTTTACTACAACATTTTATACACATACAACCAGAAAAAAAGAAGAAAAAGATGCCCACAGCAGGCAGCTGAAGAGCACCATAAATTGGCGCTAAGTGCAGTATGTCACATATCATTGTCCACAAGGTGGCAGCGACTAGCTACTTTTTGTGTCCGTAAAACTGACACAAGCTGCAAGATTTTCAATATGTTAGTACTGATTATAATTGTTGATAATCTTACATTTTATACCTTATGATATCCCCTTAAGATACTGTGACGGGTAAATTTCCTCACTGTGCTATAAATCGCAGGCATGTCCATATTATCTTCTATTTGCAAACATTAGAATAACAGTCTGCAAGGTTAGCTTTTCTTGCAACAAAATTACTATAATTTCAACATTGTATTTATATTTTTACTCCAACTTTTGATATATGCTATATTCAAAGAGTAACAACGCATGTCTAGACCTATTAATTGATAAGTAATTAATGTCTGGCACAAATTAAAGGGGGGTATAGGGGACCTTTGTATTTCCCATTGGCTGAGTGCTGTCCATCTCTGTGGGAGTCTGTGGGAGTGTGGGCGTGGAGAAGTGCACAAGCCTGGGGGTTTGCTGGCCTCCCAATCTGCTCTCTATTCATTAAGAGCAGAATTTCCCACGACAAAACGAAGATGGAGGCCACGGGATAGCTTCTGGATAAAGATGGGATACTTTAATTATGGATGACCTAGAAGTTTAGCTATCAGTGGTAGCCCAGTTTGTGTAGATTTCCAGCTTTTATAAAGGAAAGGTTGGTAGGTTTTATCTACCACCTACAAAGAAAGAGCCATGGAGGAGCCTAAAGGGTGAAGTTAATCCACAAAGACACTTGGGACGCTCCTGGATTGTGTTCCAAGTTTAAGAAGATAATTTCAACAGGTAAATATTTATTTAAATCATTATGTGCAATCTTGAAATATGTTTGGATAATCTTTCTTGACTAAACAAGCTCCTAAAGCTAGCATTTTAAAAGCTATTTGTATGTGGCTGCTGTGGCTTTTACAATACCCACATCCCAATTAGAATCACTGACTTGAAATTCTGTAAATCGCCACAAAAACCCAATCAACACAGTTTAAGCCTAAATAGAGACCGGACAGCCATGTACTTTTATTGATGTCTTGTAAATCTCGCGTGTTTGGTAATCGCTGTCCACAGACCAGTTGAACCTGTTTTTTTTAATTGAGACTGGCGCTGCCTCCTGGAAGCCACCACTTTGGGAACATTTCGTTACGCTACGCCCAATGTACGGGGGGAATACACAACGTTAGGTGCTGATATGACTCCGTCTGAGCAGTTTTGAGCCGAATATTTAGCTAATCTTGGTGGAGAAACAAAAGCCGACGCGGGAAACACATCGAGGCGAGGAGGTCTCTTATTCAGACGAGAAAAAGGCCGCCGCTGAAAATCTGCGATTCATCGGAGAAGCCTTGGTTTTGGCTCAAGCTAAGGGGGACGATACAAAGACCGGTGTCGAGTGTGTTCAGCCCTCGCATTGTCTAGTGGATATTTGAGCACCGTATTACGGCGTTACAACAAAGGCAGCCGAGGCAGGGCTGTGATTTCCTCCGCTTTGCCATGCAGTCGGCTCGGATCCTCACAGAACAATGTACCGCCGTCTTGTCTCGGCGTTAGGTCAGCCGCAGCTCCATGTAAGACACATAGATTTATTTGGTCATATAGTGTTTTAATTCACGGAGAAGATGTCATTCATATAGGCTTAATGCACGGCTAATGTACTGCATGACTAAAAGACACAACAGAAATGCGTCTTGTCTGCTGCTGGCCTCAGCTTAAGCAGACAGTCCCATTTATTTTGGCACCTCACTCATCTCTAGCGTTTCTTGGCAGCAGATTTCAAGTCTCTTTGTCATTTTAAGCTCTGAATTTCTCTTCCAGGGCCAGCAGTAACAGCATGCTCATGGCCTCCGCAGTAGTGGTGTGGGAATGGCTGAACGAGCACGGCCGGTGGCGGCCCTACAGCCCCGCAGTGTCCCACCAGATCGAGGCGGCCATTCGGAGCAGCGACCCCCGCGGAGGCAGCGTGGTCTTGGGCCAAGTGGACAGCCGCCTCGCGCCCTACATTATCGACCTCCAGTCCATGCACCAGTTCAGGCAGGACACAGGTAAGACAGAGGACATAATGGCTAATTATGATGCAGAAAGGCTGTGTTCAATGGAAGTGTCGTGATGTTTGTTTTTTACTCCAAAGCTTCTGATTCATATCCTGATTTTTGGATAGGATTAGAGGATTTATGTTTCAAAGGAGCATACAAAGCTGCTGTACTTTGATTAGATTTGTCTGGTGAAAGGAACGACTTCTGCGTGGACTTCATTATAAGACAATATATTTTGCAATGCATTAGGCACACAGTTCAGCAGATACAGGAACTAGGAGGAACTGTTAGCAAGTGAAAAACCACTATCTTTATTTGCATTTCTAACCTCAAACCCAGTGTATAAAGCAACTTTTTGAATTTGGCTAATATGTGGGTGGGATGAATGATTAAACAGATTTTACAAGGCGATAAAAAATAAAATACTATATTCTCAAAAATGACAACAGAAAAAAAGATCCCTGACAAACTTAAAAAAAAAACACAGTTGTAAGTAAGACAAGTTAGATGTGCATAATAAAGTTACAGCATGAGCTTCTTACACATAGCAGATTGAATGTCCTAAACAGTTATTCACATGGATGTTTGTGATGCATTTAAACCCTCAACAAAAAGAATGTGTTTGTTTGTGGCGACCGAATGTGAGGTCGAGACACTGTGACAGTTTGTAGCAGCTGTATAGGACCATCTCTCCTCTGAGTGTGTAGCATTCTTCAGCTCTTAGCCACAACCCTGAAAACACATGGCAGCTGCACTCTCCTTGACGTGAAGATTGAGACAGACCGGGATTTTGTTGCAAAGACTGAAATATTTCCTGTCCTAATGAGAAGAGTTCACTTAAGTTCTCCGCTCACTTTCTCTCCCCGGGGTATCTTGCCCTCTCCCCCTTCTCCTTAGACTTTAGTTTCAACAATAGGCAAAGTCCCAGGGGTATTTTGTTAGTTTTTTGCATCTTCTACACAAGACAGACAGGTTCCTATGAGTGTGTTTTTGGGTGTAGGACAAGTGGGTGGTGGTTTAGTAGGAGTGAGATAATTGGGGAGTCTGCTTTATCCCTCTTTTGGACTGCTTTTCCAGACTTAAGTCATTCTAAGATTGGGTGGAACAGATGTAAGTGACTTTATCGGAAAAGTAAGACTCAAGCATGTGGTATTTCTGACTACACAGAAACCTCCTATGAAGTGGTGTAATGTGACCTTCATAGTACAACTGCCAACTGATTAACAGGGTTTACCTCAAAGTGTCAGTCAGTAAGGATTAGTCACGTTATAGCTGTCCTTGTCCCGGCGTACAAACACAAAAATACACTGTGCCACCTTTTTTAGGCTACAGTCACAAGCCTTTTCCGGTGGAGTTTAATGTCTCAGATCAAAGTGATCAGAAAAAAAGAATAGTTGGTCAATCTATGAGTTCAAAAATGCATGTGTCTTGCTTTAGCACTAGCTGCCGACTTTGATTTCATTGTTATTCTACAGTCTTTGTTGTGAATGACTTGAATATCTCTCGTGTCAAGTGTACTGGATGATCAATGCAATAATTTTTGTTCTGTAGTGCTGCTGGTTTTTGGTTGAAACAGTTATTTCCTGCTATCTTATTTGTGGTCTTTTCTTCTTTTGCCTCTAATCAAAATTGCTGAGCCTTTTCTGCCAGTCTCTGCGCTGTCAGTGCACGTTGCACCCAACCCTCAATATTGTTTTTGTTTGGGTTAAGAAGAAATAAAGATGTATTGATAAAAAAGCAGGACATTCTCAAATGCATATTGTGTAAATACCCATTGATAAAAAAAAATTCAGAGAAAGGATTCCAGTCAATGCTTCTTCATTGAGACAGAAACGGATGTATTTAGTATATGTTGCAAATGCTCCGCTGACTATTTCACACCAGAATCTAACATACACAACATGACATGACACTTAGAATAGATAAAAATAGACTTGACAGACTTTTTACTCAATTTCCCCCTTTCTTGCTAAATTCTGTGACTCATACCCTTCTATAGAACTGTAGCTCATGTATCCAGTTAATGAGATCATTTTCCTGTTGCCCCATGTTTTCCATCAACTACAGACTTAGAACTCGGACACTTTATGTCAGGTTTATAATTTTTCCTGATTTACACTCTATTCCCTGTAGTTTACATTAATAACATTACAATGCAACATGGTGCACTGTTTATTTTGCTTCACACTGAACTGAAGCCTTTGGAATCTTCTACACAGTCGGTGAGTTCGAGAGCCAGACTTAAACAATCGATGCCGATCAGTGCGGAGTTAGTTTTGTGTCCGAGTTGCCGCCAACTTGCTCTGATGGTAACGGTAATCTTGTGAGATCAAAGCAGCCGCAGTTTTTGATCATGGACTACAAGGTCTGAGTGCGTGATGGGAAATTATGTCCTGTCCACACTTCACTGCCCCCACACCTATTCATTTTAATCTATTCTAGACGGTAAAACTGTTTAGGCTTTTATCAGATATGGAGAAAACAAATCAACTCAACACACGCAGGATCTGTACTTTGGACGAGAGGCTGCGTGTTCTGAGACAAACCACGCTGGACTCTGTTCATGAACTGTCCGGCTCCGTTGGCCGTTGTTTCCTCCCATCCAGTGCTGCGGCTGTCTGCTCTTGTCTACAATCCAGGCGAGGCGCATTTCATCTTGAACACACCTATTAGCCTCTTAACCTCTGGCCACAGGAAGTGGTTTACACAAAATTAGGAAACAGGTTGCGGCGGGGGGTGGTGCCTTAAACCCAAAACATATTTTTTTCTTTACCAGAGACTGCAGTTTCCGTCCAAAAAGAGGTAACTTTTTACAGCATCAATGTAAACCAGGGCTATGTTTAAACAAGAGTTACACTGTGGTGATCTTTTACCATTGACTTACACTGTAATGCAAGAAAGTCTAAGAGCACAAATCACATCACTGGCCAAACACTAATAATCTTAAAACAGACTCCACTTCAACCGCATCAGCTTTTAATAATAAAAGAAAGACTTAGACGGCCTATCTTTGATGGTTGATCCGCTTATAAGTACTTTTACATAATTGGTGATCCTTATTGTTGAGATGTACAAGTATACATATACAACCAAAAGAAGAAGATGAAGCCATTGGCATACGTATGTGTTAAACTTTATACAATAGTACATCCCCACCTCATTGGGTGTATTTTATGTGACCATTTAAAGACTCGTAATTTCTTTGAGGGGCGTTGTTCCAAGGTTATGAGCATCTTTTTTCCTCCTCCAGCAGCCTGTAGCTCCAGCTGGTCCGGGTGAAGGAGACACATTCTCAGACCCTCACAATGCCCTGGGGTGTGGGGTCACAGGGAGGAGGAAGAGGGGGGCACGGTAGCTGAATGGAGGATTCCCCAGAGACCAAGGGGGTGGGTTGTGCTGACGACAAGGGGGTTTATAAACACGAAGCTTAATGGGATAAGTCAGCTGTTTCTTAAACTCAAAAAATCACATGAAAACTAGTGGAGACTTGTCGGCATTTGTTTGTTGTTTCTGTCTTGGTCCCTTCAGGGTTCACTCCTGTTGTGCTACTTCCTGTCGTCAACCTGATCTGCGTTTTTGCTATCTCTTGCTTCTTTCTCTTCAATCAGCTTCTATCTCTTTCTCGCTTTCTGAAGCCGAAAAATGACTCTGAACTCAAAACTCAAGGGAGGGAATCTTTCAAGGTGAAACAAAGTGGAAACAAAGGCACAGAAATAGCTGAGGGATAGTCGGCGGCGGGACAAAGTTAGACAGAACGCCAGATAAAAAGGTTGGGAGCTGAATCGAGCAGGAGTCTTTAGTCAGTGGCAACATGCAACCACCGCCTTCACTAAATTCCTATGTACAGTTCAATATGTGGCCTATATAAAGATCCATCTGATACAAGTAATTGTGGTACAAAATTATGCTTAAAAGGAACAGGCACTACAAAGAGAGAAGTAGATATGGATAAGAACACAATATTACCCTTTAAAGGTACTAAAAAGTAAAGTAAGTTTGAAGATCTACATAGGCTCTGCTGAACATTAGAAAATCTAATCACTCTAATCAATGTTTTTTATTTGTGGCCCGTGATACCTTTCAGTTTGACGCAACTTGTTTAAATACAGTACATTGTGATCTTTGAAAAACACATTGTTCTGTCTTCTCCAAAACTAACTGAAATGCAATGGATTGTACTGTTACTGAGACACAACTTTGTTTTACTATAAATAGGTGTCCTACTAAGGCCTTGCTTGAAGCTTTTTACCAAAAAGAAGAAATGTAGAAAGCTAAAACCGTGATTCATTGTGACACACATTTAAAATTGGTGACATGAGAGATAAATCTTCTTAAATTACCTTCAAACCTAAAATGACTGATTGGCATAACTCTACACCAGTGTTTTCTATGAAATTAGGTGCAGCTCAGGCAAATGGATACAAGCTGTGTTCCTAACCACGAGAGAGCAACGGGAAGGCGGCCGAGAGGAAGGAGAATGAAAGAGGTGGAGGGTCAGGGCACGGCTTTTCTCTTTGAGTTGTTGTTGTGAAACTGTGCGAGTCGGGTTACTGTTACTGTGAGGCCCTCGGGGTCCTGAACATCACTCAGCACCGCTCTGCCACACACCTACAGCTGACACCGATCAGAGCGTGTAAATATTTATGCATTGCAGTATTTCTTTGGCAAAAAAAAGTTTCCCAGTGGTTTGTCTCAGTTTAAGGACATTCATTCTTCTTAATGCCGCTTAATACAGGATCTGTCTGGATGATTAGTGAGAACTGTCATTTTAAATGCTGTATGTAATTGAAAAACGTATTAAAAATTATAAATGGACTTGAAAATTCATAAATACAGCTTGAGTTTGACAATGAATAAAGCAGGTTTTCCACTTGTGAGCTGTGAGAGTATTTGTCTGTAAAACACAAGAATGCATGTTGTTTTGGCGCGTACTTACGCGCGTGTCTGTTGGTAATGACTCTCATGTGACAGGATTTAGAGCAGATCTCAGGCATTAAGTGGAGCAAAAAATGTGGAAAAGTGATGATTTGTAGACCTTGAATGGGGAAGTTGAATGAGTCTTTTGTCATGTTTTACAAAATCTCAACACATCATGGAAAACATATTAAAGATTCAATTAAGAGAGTTTTCCGGTACCGGTACAAAGAAGTATGTCAATGGTTATGTAGCACTGACCAAAGAATGGAAAGAAGTACTTCCTCGTCCTGCGTGCTATATTTTCACACACAGTTAAGGATTTCATGAGAATTTCAGCTGTGCATGAAGCACGTCCACTCTGTAACACGTGCTGGCTTGCTGGTCCGTCCACAGTCGCATGTGTCTGTGTGCAATATAAAGGGTCAGTGATAGTCCAGGGAACAATAAAGACCAGATGGCCAGGCTTTCTCCACCTGCCCCAGGCTTCTTTGTCTTCTCCCAGTTGCACTTGCGTTTTTCTAAGTTTACTACTACTTTTTTCTAACTTTTCTTTTTCCTTCTCAACTTTTTTCCCATCTATAATATCTATTATTATTATTAAATTTAATGTCAGACACTTTCAATTCCAGTTTTTATTTTCGTTTTAAAACCACTCATTTGATACTACTTCCTTTTCACACGCTCAGTTTGACCACAAGTGTCAGACATCCCTGTGTACATATTTGGGGAAGCCACACCTAGGCCTCTCGCGCTGAAGTCCAACTGTGACTGACATGTGAACGCGGCACCAAACGTGTGTTGATTTGACGTATGAAAAATATGTCAAAGGGGTGTGGTGCTGGGAGAGAAAGCAGTTGGATTATGTTGGCTGCCAGCAACATAAAGATAAACATATGCATAGAGTTACTGCAGCATTAAAAAATTCATTCCTGGAGTGTGTGTGTTACATATCGGAGAAAGTGTTGATTGATTATGAGCATTCTTTTGTGCGATAATGTAACATAGTCTTGGTCAGGAATCAATAGTAATTTTTCATTTTTTTTATTTGGAAAATAATTTGTTACAAGACAGATGTAGATCTGTCCATTCACACTACTCCAGAGGCCATATCAATAAGGCTTTTTATTCTCTTACTCAGTGTTGAACGAGAGCAATGTGGTATCCCTTGACAACCAGCAAATTGAAATCATGTGACAGAGTCTTATTAGAAAGAACTGTCATTATTTATAAAATACTATGATATACAAAAAGCATGAAGCCTGGGTTATAATTTGGGTTTTTTATTTTATGTCAATCTAAGTGTTTCCTAAAAGCCCCTAAAAACACCTCCTGCAATGTAGATAGGTTTTGGTCTGATTAAAAGCCCACAGAGCAAAGAGAGAGACATAGTGAAAGTGTGGTGAAACCTGGTTTGACATTGACAGTGGTTTTCAACATAATGGCTCTCTGTAGTCATCTCTACACAAAGAAAATACCCCTTCAGGGATCAATACAGCTGTGCATGACTCCTTTTATTATTCTCATAAAAGAGAAGTATTGGCACTGCACTCCTCTGGTGTTGACACTTTAATTGTGTGGTTTCCAACAGTTTGGACCACTTTGTAATGTTACCTTTTAAACCATTCTGTGGAGGATTTAAATAATACACCACAATCACGGGAAACATCCACAGTCACCATTGCTGGGTTTTAACATACATCTACACCATACCACTGTTGTAGGACCAATAAAATAGACTGTTGCAGACAAACAGTATCTATTGTATTCAAATCATGTAGTGTTAATGTCACTAACAATTGACTTTTGACAATTTTAACACAAGTAATAATGACATGATATTTGAGCTCAGACACCATTCTTGGACATTCTCTTGGCGCCTCTTGGAAAGAACAAATACTAGTCTGCGTCTATTGAACTCTTTTCTTTTGATGTCTTCATGTCCGTGCCACTCTGCCAGTGTTACCTCTTTGTCCTACAGCTTTCTCCCTCTCAACCACACTTATGTCTCACTCTCCTTGTCCTGGCAGCGGCTGAATAGTTACCCCTCGAGACAGAGACCGAGTGTGGTTGGTTAGTTTTGGGACCCACCTCCCATCCTCCTTCTCCACTGGGACACAGGGTGACATTGTTGAGTTCAGGCTATTTATTGGTAGCTTTAATAACTTCAGGATAGTATCACACGGCTCAGACCCCCAAGAATTGGTCCCGTTATGTTTAGTAGGATTTGTTTGCAGAACGTTTTTGGCACATTAAAATCACCATTGTATTGTTGTATGTTAATTTAAACATTTTGGGCGGTGATAAATAGAAAAGTACATTCAACATCTATTGAGCAAACATGGACTTACTGTTATTATTAGTTGTCCTCAACTTCCTGTCTCTCGGTCTGTCTCTCGATATGAACAAGCATGTACAGTTTGTGATCACAAGCTGGTGCCTCTAACCACCATAACCCCTTGTGTTGCCTTTGCTCTATTTCAGGAACCATCCGTCCGGTGCGGAGGACTTTTTACGACCCAACGTCTGCCCCGGGTCAGGGCTGTCAGTGGGAGTGGGAGAACGATGCAGGCACATGGACACCGTACGACATGGAGGTGGCCATCGCTATTGAGAGCACTCACAGTCGCCAGCAAACGTGCCTGGACCTCACGCCCCTCGGCTTTTGCTACCTCATCGACTTTCAGAGCATGACACAGGTGGGTTTCCATGAGACCTGTCAAACTCAGGGCCCGAGTTGACTCCTTTGTAAGAGTGTTTAAAGTGGTTTGAACTAAAGTGGTAAATACAGAATAACCTTTCTTGAACTGATGTAATGTTTCTTTCAAAGTGGTATGTGACAAAGCTCTATGCAACATAGAATAGTAAATGATAAGCCTTGATCCTGACAAAACGATCACATGTTTGTTTTTTCTTGTGGTCTGTCTCTCTGATGTGGCATCCTCGGATGGTCTCTGTGTTTGCTGCAGGTGAACAGACAGAGTCAGAGGTGTCGGCGGATCCAGAGGCGTGCAGACTTGGCCTATCCTTTAGTGTCCGGGCCCTTACCCAAAGGTGGGGCTGGGGGAGGCTTGACGGGAGCCCTGCTGGGTGTCGGCGTTTCGGGGGTCAGCATGGGGGTAGGGAGCTCGGTCTATCCCAATGGGGGAGTGCCTCCTACTGGACTGAGCCAACCCTGTTCCTGCCAGCAGTGCATGCTGGTCCTGAGTGTGAAGTCGAACACATTGGGAATGGCCGGGGCAGGGATACAGACTCTGGGCAGACGTTCACTTACCATGCAGCGGCCCAAGAACTCAGTGCCCACCACTGCCCGGGCGCTGAGTCCTTCTAAATCAGCCACTTTGGGCCGAGGTCAGCTGCAGAGCTCGGGCTACTACCAGACGCTGCCGCATGGCCTCGCCATTTCCAAAAACATAGCGTCTCCCAGGACCAACGCACAGCTTTTCGCCCAGTCACTGGCTGCACTCACAGCTGGTACCGCCACTCTGGGCATCTCCTCGTCTTCCAATAGGCCACCTCCCCCATCCCTCCCACCCCCTCAGCCCCCATCATCCAATCCCAACCCTCCGTCTCTTCCGGCCAAACTCTCCTCCTCATCTTCAACCAATGATTCAGTGCCAACCGCCACATTAATCACTCCAGCCAACAGCGTGACCACACCCCCTTCACCTGTGCCATCTCCATCGCCCATGGTCATGAAGCCACATCGACCACTGTCGTCTGCAGCAACAGTGTGCCACGCCCCTTTGCCCCAGAGATCGAGTTTAGCCGGACTCAGCAGACCAGCGTTACAGAGGATCGCCATGGCCCAGTCCAGAGCACTCATAGCATCAGGGTGAGTCACAAAATCATTCAAATCCATTCCTTTGATGGTTCATGTCTTCAGTTTATCCAAATCCTACCCTAATCCTGGACCTTTCCTTACAATAACTTTCAAAGTCTGCTACTGGCAATAGTTTGATATTCTGCGCTAGAAAACTCTAGTTTTATAAAGATGGCTGTCTTGAAGTACTTTGTTGTGTACTTTTCAGTCTTAGTGTGTAATCTAATCTAAATGCCACTGACTATGGAGCACTGTTGTCAGGTAAACGTACGTATTTATCTAATGTTTATCTTCTCCTGTGTATTTCCTATATCATGTACATTCAAGTCTGTACAGGCGTGAACTTTATAAGGACCAATTTGACAGTTACTCTACACATTTCCATTTGCATGAACAAACAGGCAAAAATATCTTTTACAACTAAACCAGTCAAGACATGTCGTGTAAAACATGTACACCTTCATACGCACACACACACACACACACACACCGATACTCCTACTCAGCAGGTCTCAGTTTCCCTGCCGTTGTAATGAACATGTTAATACTCACAGCTCGAGCGGTGTGACACATCAGGTTCAACTGGGACTGCTGCATTAGCATTATTCAGTGGTTCTGTTTACACCTTGGTTTAATCTGAATTCTGATCCAATTTCCACACCCTACATTTAAATAATTTCCAATTATTTTTATCTCAGAGCTTGGGAGAAAAGTACTTCATAATTACTCACTACATTTACTAAAATCTAGGGAAACTTGAATTCTTACAGACTAAAAATGGACTGTAAACTGATACTTCTATGGTGCTGTGTGCTCATTACATACATTGTAAATTGACTGTAAAAGCCCGCAGGACAACTTTTGTTTTTTCTTTGTAAATAGTTCTCAACGACGTACTTGAAATACTGAAAGAACTTAATGAAAAACAAGTCGAGTGGTTGCGTTGGAGGTCTTACAATGCAAGTCAGGACTGCTTCCCAAAGCTCATTACAAGTATCTCAGGCCCATCTCTAAATGGTTTTAGATAGAAATCTGCCCTGAATGCATCTTGCATTTCTTCTAGCCTAGCCTTAGCGTTCTCTACAAGGGGTGCAGTATAACACAAGGGTCTGAACTGAAGTTGTTTTGGTTGAATATAGAAAACATCAGTACAACAGGTTTGGACTAAATGACTTTGATTCCTGTGCCGTCTGTGTTTGACGAGGTCGCTATAGGCCTTCTCTGTCCATCTGTGAAGTGGCATCTGTGGAGCAGCAGAAGAGGGAGGGATTGTGAGAGAAAACGGGGGAAGGCCATGGGTCAGCGGCGCCTCCCAGCCTCTCATACTTAATAAGTCCAGCAGCAAAGAGACCAGATGTAGCAACAGGAGCCGTCTCTCTGCACTTGAGATTGATGTGCTCAGATAGATTGGATTAATCTGCTAATATCCCTTTTATAGAGTTGCGTGAAATCACAGTTGTCTCTAAAATCCATATTTAAGTGTTAGTTTGAGAATCTGATAACTCATGTTTTAAAAAAGGCACACCTGTAGCCTTCTGCAGACCAAAATCTCTTTGATATTTTTCTGCTGATGTAAAGAAGTTCTTTTCCTTTTTTGGATTCATATCAAACTGTGACCTTGTGGTTTTTCGGTTTTACTGCATTTGGCAAAAGGGGAAGTGTTTTTGTTTTTCGTTTATTTTTTTCACATGTAGTTTAGTCCTTGCTATTTAATTTAAGGTTGAAAATATTCTGACAAATTCAAAGCAACCCTCCAGTTTCCAGTACAGATGGTTACAAACAGTAGAACCTTTGTCTGGCCTCTTTTACCTATCTCACTTCTGACATGTTGCACTTTCAGTTTTATGCAACAGTTGTTTTCTTCAACATAATCAGGTTCTAATGCAATGCAAGGTCATTCGGTTTTTAGATGCAGATTCAGTTTTAGCAGGCTGTCCTCCCCGAACTGCACTCCCTGCCCCCCTCCTGCTCGGTCCGTCGCGTCTCAGCTCTGGGCCCCTCAGAACTTCATTGTTGGTCTCCACAGTAACCTTTGTTAGGTTGCCCAAGCCTGGACCGCATTAGCAGCACAATGCAGAGCCGTCGCTGCTTTTCCCTTCTCCTTCCCCCTTCTCTCTGTTCTCTCTACTCTCTGCATTCTTCTTCCAAAAATCACTCTCTTCTTCGTCTTCTCCGTTTTATGCACTTCTGCTTCCTTGTATGTTTGGACTAGTGCTTCATAGGATTAAGAAAAACTGTTACTGATGTCACCATGCACAACAACACATAATGTATTTCATTCCTATGCAATCACTATGAGCATTGGCCAAACAGATGACACAAACCAACAAACAAAAAACAAGAGACAACAAACATTTGCAAATATATATTTTTGTATTTATATACAAAAATTTGTATAATTTATTTTAAAAACTGTTAATCTTACCAAAGGAAATTCAGATATAAATCTCATGTTGTTATCTCAATATTAAACAAACTCTTACTTAATACATTTGAGCATCATGTGAGCAAATTTATGTCACATTCTTTTTTATATTGTGGGTCCCTCAGACTCTCCTGTGCTGCCCTACATAGCCAAAGTCTCGTAACTATATTGTAAGACATCAAGGTTCTCAGTCATCCAGGACATATCTGTATTTTAAATGTAACACAATTTTATCAGGACACCATACTACAGTAAGGGTTGCAGTTGCAGTTTAATTGAAAAGTAAAGTTACAGCTCTTTGGTCTTGTAGGGCTTCATTGTAACTCCTTAGTGTTTGTTTGGGTTGGGCTGTGATGAAACTGCCCCCTCTTTATGAATGCCATATTCATAACAAAAATATTACACGAGAGGGGGGTTAATAGACAAACGTTTTGGACCCCGTCAGCATTGTTGCAGCTCCCAGACGATTTTGAGTTTGCAAAGTAGAGGGGGAGGTGAAGGTGACTGCGTGCGTTTTAGATTCTCAGATCCAGACAGTGCCCAAGACCAGGCCTGATGGGATTGTGGAGGTGGGGTGCAAGACAAAGAAACAAGTCAGCAAACTGTCAAAGATTTATCACACTCTTGTGCAAGAAATCAGGCCAAACGCACGGAGAGGAAGCGAGGTGACACGCACACGTACAGAGTTATACTCACTGGGCCGCCAGGCTGTGAAGGCATTTAACAAACACACACATCCACATCGTCCTTGGAGCTCTCACAGTAAAAGTAAATATTGACCCTTTGAACAGGAGATGCAGTAAAGAATGTGTGCTCACTCGTTCTGTCTCTGGTGGGGGCTTATGGGGTCGAAACAAAGAGAGTGAATGAGTGTGAGAAAAGGTTTGTGTGCTACATGGAGGGGGTGAAAGGGTAGGACGCTGACGAAAAGCAAACGAAGAAGGAGGAAGTGCAACAATGAGAGAAATTCATGAACTGGGGAGTTTTTGCACCTGTTTAATCCTGCAACGGGTTAATGCTCCACAAAGTACACAGACCCAGTGTTATTTTTTATTGCATACCTGCCAATTGTATCCATTGCCAGAAGATTGTTCTAGGACATAATCTACCTATCTACACCTTACACATTACATTCAACTGAAATCTACAAGTACAACCTAAAACACGTATCCAAATCCATTTCCATTTAGAAAACATTCTGTCAACATCCAACTTAAACCCACATTAATAGCCACCCACATTTGAACCAAAGTGTACCTACAACCTTTTAAAACAAACAAAGCCAAAGTCTAACTACAACCATCCAAATTCTGTTAAAATCCAACTAAAATCACTTCTGTTAAAAACAGCATTGATGTATCTTGTGTTTAAAAGGAATAGACAGTAGAATCAAAAATGGGCAGTGGGACTTGCTAGCTTAGCAAAGTTGATTTCCATATTTGGAAAATGTCAGAATTTGACATTCACATCGTTAGCTATTTATTATATAAGCATAATATATATATATATATATATATATATATATATATATATATATATATATATATATATATATATATATATATATATAGTAATCCTGAACTTCACTGAGGATTAATGGAAAACACTGCACTCAGAATTTTGACTTTTATTTATTTATTTTTTCATTTCTGGAGCCAACCCTCAATTCTTTGTCATCAACTAATCCCATGGTCCAAACTCTGTACTGTCTATGGCAACAGACAATTTTGTTCACTTTTGGCTGTATTTTCTAACAAGTTGCAGTCTCAAAAGTGTGAAAGAATGTAGCACTTTGTATAGTGCTTTGTTTTGTATGTGACAATATGTGAGTTCGACAGAGTGGGAGTGTGTTATTGTCTCATGTCTAAAACAGTCCAGCTGATGTCCATCTGGGCCAAGTGGAATAGAGGGAGCTCAGAGACCGAGACAAAGCTCTGGGAGTGTGTGTGAGCTCCAGAGGTGCCTCGCTTTGGGGTCACAGTGGTCAAGAGACTGCAGTCCTATGAACCCTTCCCCCAAAACAACTACGGGATGTTTAAAGGCCTTGTGCTTCTCTGTCCCCGCACTGTGTCAGCTCTCACATTTCCAGTCATCAACACCTGGATTTAACTTTTTTCATACAAAGATTTGTAACATTTTTCACTTTCATTGACTTCACTTTTCACACCCACCTCTGCAACAACAGCAACATTATTTCCAATGCATTTAAATAAGCATGCCATTTAAGACTTTAAATTAGACCCTTTAGAGGCGGAAATAAAACTTAAGTAGTACTTAAGTAGCGGAAATAGTACTTAAGTAGTAAAGTATTTTTCTGATAATCTCACTATGTTGGCAGCTGTGTATGTTTACTAAAGGAAAAGTTGAAAGAATTTAAAGAAGCTGTAGCATTACACATTTGCAGATAGAGCAGCTAAATGTTGAGCCACTCACTAATGTTATCTACCCACTCAGTGACAGCACACACAGTCAGATGGTTGTAATTTGCCAAAGCCTTGCCAAAGTGCAAGCTCACATTCTTTACAAACTCTAAAACAATCTATACTTTGATGAATATTATAGGCTGAGGTCCAGCTGTGTTGGTTTGTATTTGGCATGCAGGTAAAGTAGTAACCTCTCACAGTGATTTATTAGTTTTATGACTTTTGCCACAAATAACCATAAACCACTGCAGCTGTGACCGAAGTAGCCAAGAAAATATTGGCTCTAGGGAGAGTCATGGTTCAGTCACATGCCCATAAATGCAATATATAAGTGTGTAACACACCTGTCGTCCTGTGTCGTTTTAGTGTTATATAATATTCTAGACTAGACATGTTAAACTCCAAGCCAGGAGTCATTCTCGTCCCAATTTGTAAAATATGTTTTGGCTAAATTAATGAATGAAATTGCCAGGGTTATCAGACTAAAACAAAATTCAGAACACAAGAAGACCATTTAAGATAAAAAACCCAATGCATTTTGTCCACTTTTTATTACTAAACCATATAGAGCAAGTGTGAAAAGGCTCAATTATTCAAACAGTAACCTCTAATCTTGGCATAATTGTTGTTTACCAGTGCACGCTCAGGTGAAATATAGTTTGTAACCACTGCTTTATACCAAACACATGTCAAAACAAATCTGTCATCAGCTCTTCAGTGGGGCAGTAGGAAAGTGTGTTAAAGAGGATCAGAGCTCTTTCTTTTACCTCACACTGTAAAGCCCTCAGTGCTAACACAGCAGCCGTCACAGGCAACAGGTGATTACAGTGTGTGTCTGTGTGTGCATGTATGTGTGTTACTCATTGTCTGGCGATCTAATGACGGTGATTCCCAGACGCAGCCTGCCTTCACCAGAGCAGTTTGAGGGGTTAATCTAAGCCTAAGATCTTAAAGGACTTTAAATGACTACACAATACTAATCCTGTCTAATCTTCATGGAAATATGATGCAATTTGACTAGAGTCACAGGTATGTTTCCATTTTAATGTTCAATGTGCACATATTGAATCAGTATGCACTTTTTTTTCAGTAAGATACATTAGATACATGTTCAGTTTTTATTCAAACCTTTTCCAGTTAAAGGTGCATTGTGCTGTTTTGTTGACATCTGATGTTGACATTACAGACACAACACAAAACAGCATAATGCCACTTTGCATTCATTCTAAATATCTTTTGCCTAAACAGTGTGAAGTTACAGATTCACACCAGTTTATTCTTTCATGTGCTGGACACTGTAGTGGGATTACTTATACACACTTATTCTAGTGAGTCATTTACTCGCCCGGCCTCTTCATGTGTCGCTGAGTGGGGTTAAGTGAAAGCAGCTTAGCACACTCAACACAAGCCTGTTAAAGCTGAACCAACAACAGGAAACAACAGATCATTGGTTCTCTCTGGTTTTGTGCTATCGCTGCTGTTTACAGAAGCTTGATGTGCGAGCCCCTTCGATAGCTCAGTTGGTAGAGCGGAGGACTGTAGTGCTGACAGCTGATATCCTTAGGTCGCTGGTTCGAATCCGGCTCGAAGGAGGACACTTTTACCTTGCTTAACTATGTGTTTATACTACTTGCTACTGTCAAACTTTACAAGTGACGGCCCATTCACTTGAAAGAGCATGTTTACTTGTACACCTGCCTTACCCTAATTGTTTAAATTTAGACTGTAACCTTTTAATATCTGACTGATCCCAATATAACACTGTTTGAACACAAAGCTTTTGACTGTAAAGCATCAACATGGCTTTAAAATCTATCTATCATTCAGATATATTATGTAAGTACTTGTATCTGTACTCAGTATTGGTGAGTACTCTACTTGTTCTAATGCTGGAAAAAGCTACAAGGGGATTAGGTCTTGAAATATGGAGCCTAATAGTATGAGTTTATTTAGTTTCACTCTCAACACCAACCGATACAAATTCTTATAGGTCAGTAACGGAAGTTCAGTTTGTCCACAGTCTGCTTTGTTTGTGTTGAGTGGGTGTTTATCTGATGATGATAATGATGAGGATGGCTTTTGTGACGAAGCAGGTAATCCACTGACAGCAGCTGTGTGACGTCCATGCCTCTTAACTCAGTGAACAGATGGAAACTCCATGGATTAGCCCTCATAAAGACACTAACACAGCCGGCTGCTCTCATTCATACGCTCTCCTACAGGCAAACAGAAGTGCTTTAGTGTCTTACAGAGTATACAATTAGAAATTAGAGAACAGCAAAGAGGAAAACGGGAAAGCAGACATATATTCCTTTACAAAATGACTGTCATCAGTTTTTCTAAGTGAGTCTTTCTCAGGGGTTGGACTGGATTTAACTATTGTTTTAAAATCAAGAAGTTGTAATTTACTGAACATAATGTGTCTTTTGTTGCAGTGTGCCCACCGTCCCAGTGAAGAACCTGAATGGATCCAGTCCTGTTCACCCCGCACTGGCTGGTAAGAATTTACATATTTCAATTTGACAACATTTTGACAAAAGTAATGCTCAAACCTGGCTCACGTCCCTTTGTGTTGTGTTTCAGGGATCACTGGTATCCTGATGAGCGCTGCTGCCCTGCCTGTGTGTCTGACCCGGCCGCCCAAACTGGTGCTGCACCCTCCACCCGTCAGCAAGAGCGACATTAAACCAGTGTCCGGCTTTGGCCACTGCTGTAGGAAGACCACTAAGAAGCAGGCACGCAAAGGTAAGACCAACACCATCAGCAGAACTAGTTCAACGTATCCATTATCTTAGCACTAACCCTTTACTCGTGTTTTTAGGTAAAACTCCGGAAGAAGTGGTAAAGAAGTATCTACAAAAAGTAAAAGGTCCACCAGAAGAGGTATGACTCTTACCTATAGCTGTTTCACACAATAACAACATACACAGAGTTAATAATGCCTAATCTTAAATTTCTTGGACTTGGATTTTCAGGACTGTACCATCTGTATGGAGCCATTGGGTGGTCCGTCTGGTTACAAAGGTCCTGGTGTGGGACCTGTTTCCAGGGCAGAGTCAGTGGGGCGGCTGGCACAGTGTGGACACCAGTACCATTTCCAGTGCCTAGTGGCCATGTACAATAACGGCAACAAGGACGGCAGGTATGATCTGTGGTATTTCCACTGTGTGCTTGGCCCATTTACACACCCATCTGTAGTTTGTTTGATTGTAATAGTGATGTGTTAGATATACTGCTCCACAGAATATAGTCTGTTCCACAGTACCATATAGGAGGGCTCCCGTTAAACCGTTTGCAACAGGACAAGTCTTTAAATGGTCGGTAATTGGATTTATCTTCTGTGAGTTTTATCCAATCAGATTAAAACAGATCAGATTGTTTATGTTTGTAACTGTAAAATGGTGGCTACATCTATAAACACATGCCCAGACCTGTCAGTACTGGCACCCCAAATGGTTAAGCCCTTTAATGCTTTGCTTGGAGCATTTCAGGTTGTATGTGTGTCCCTTCGATAGCTCAGTTGGTAGAGCGGAGGACTGTAGGAGTGATCATTGGGAATCCTTAGGTCGCTGGTTCAAATCCGGCTCGAAGGAGGATATTTTTGCACTGATTGGTTTGAACAAGAGAAATAGGTCTAGAGAAGATGTATGTACTGTATTTTATCCAATTTTATAGCAGTGTTTTCGCAAATAGACCTCAGCTTGTCTCTTTTGGGCTTAGTCTTTTTTTCAAGTGTTTTTATGCAGTACGGGTTATTAAAAACCCATTTTCCCTGAATTATTCCATTTTGTTCAACACAATACTATATTATTTTACACAGTGCCCCTTTAAGGCGTTCTATACCAATTAATACCACCGGCAAATAGGAAACATAACTCAAAATGATGACTTATTTAAGGTTAAACACTGAACTATCACTATAACAACACCTGTCATTCTTTCAGTCTGCAGTGTCCCACCTGTAAAACCATCTACGGTGTAAAGACGGGCAACCAGCCAGCCGGAAAAATGGAGTACCACGTGATCCCTCACTCTTTACCTGGGCACCCCGACTGCAAGACCATACGCATCATCTATAACATACCACCAGGCATTCAGGTGCAGTGAAAGAGCCCTCTGTTATTCTCTAATCTTTATCATAATGATAACTAGTATGATTAAACTGTATCCTTTTCTCCACCAGGGACCAGAGCATCCGAACCCAGGGAAGCCCTACACTGCCAGAGGCTTTCCCAGACATTGCTACCTCCCCGACAGCGAGAAAGGGCGCAAGGTAATTACAACTCACACTTATAACACTATCTGTCACCTGTGTAGAAAGTTTTTTTAGTTTTTAATGAGCCTTTTGTATTCTACTCTCAGGTACTAAGACTGCTCCTGGTTGCATGGGACAGGAGGCTGATCTTCTCAGTTGGTACTTCAAGCACTACAGGAGAGTCTGACACAGTTATCTGGAACGAGGTACTTTCTCACAAACACTTACTACCGCTTACTACGAGTAATTGATGACTAATGTTAAATAATGCTTTGACAACACACAAAATCACACAGTAACAACATTATCTTAAATTTCCTCTTTTTGTAAATAAAGTTGAATCACTTTGTTTTTTTTATTGGGGCAAGAAAGTTAATTTAAAGTTAGATTAAATTTGATTTTTTTTGTGTATGGCGTTTATGTATTTCTGCTTTGGGTTTGTTCCATCTGAATTTTATTTTAACTAATAAAAGGAATAAAACATTTACCTTGTTTAGAAGGAAATATGCATTGTATCAGATTTTATTAAAATTGTTCAATTCAACAGGTAAACAAGAGAATATACCAGTTCATGTACAATTTAAAGGTGTTAAAGTAGGCCAACAACTACAACACCCAAAATTCAAGAGATTTAGAGTAAAAAAAAAGTTTACAGTTAAAATGTAAAACCAAAAAAAAAAAAAAAACTATTAAATGCAAATCGTGCAGGATTTTTGTTATTAAAATAAAATGACCTCTCACATGGCAGAAAGCTAATTTATTTCAGTGTAATGGCAAGTGGATATAAACACGTTATCTTCTGACTGTTGGGTTTTTATGGCAGGGATGTTTTTGGGGTTTCTGTCAGCCAATTACAGCTTAAAAAGAAAAGAAAGAAAGAGCAGAAAATCAATCTGAAGGTTTATTCAAAGGTTATTCAAAAGACTGGAAAATACATTTATTTGTTAGATATTGTTAAAGGAGAGTGGTTCTGAAAGGCTTACCCACTATGCCTTGAAATTTAGACACAATACAAAAAGTTGTCTATATACATTTTTGTGTATAGACAAATGTGTGTTCATGTAATATTCTGACTTTGCAGTTCAGGCTTTTTCAAAGGACAATACTCTGCCCTACTAACTGCAAGATACTTAGTAATAATATTTTACTCACACTTAACTTCAAATTTTCTTCTTTTCAAGGTCCACCATAAGACAGAGTTTGGCTCCAACCTAACGGGCCACGGTTTCCCCGACCCGGGACACCTCGACAATGTTTTGGAAGAGCTCAGAGCACAGGGCATCACAGAAGACGATGGACTGACGGAAAAGTGAATGAACCAGTGACAGAAATCAAGAAATCTCTGTAAGAGACAAAGCAGTGGAGAATAAGAAAAAAAAAGGAACAAGACAATAACCTGGACTGAGAAAGACTCTCTGCCAGCACTTAGAGGAAACACAGTTGGGGATATAGAAGACATTAATTATTATTTTACAGGGTTGATGAGTGTGAGGCATTGAAGGCAAGCAGAACAATGGAGACACTCTTTGGCAACTTAGCTACAGGTACTAACTGTCCAAAAGAGAGGATGAATGGTACTAATATTTTTGGACGGAACAAGTTTGCTTTACTGTGAGAAACAGAAACAATGGTTGAAGGTTTAGAGCAGTCCACTTGGACGAGAAAGGACAAAGAGATGGATGATGGGAAGGCTTAAGATTGGTCAGAATATGGAAAAAGTAGCAGTAAGGGAGAAAGATGGTGTACGGATGTAGCATAGGATAGGGGTAGAGTAATTTAACTTGTATGGTACTTCATGAATATGCCTTAGAGTGTGCTGGCTTTGTTTGAAACCACCTGCTACTTTAAGGTTTAAGTAAAGTCCTCATGCTCCCTCTTGTGGTGTTTTGCTCAACAACACCTCATTTTGCTGGAAAAGTCGATCCAACTTTCAATTCTCCTGTTGTTTTTCTCATTGTCCATATCACTATATATCCTCACGCAATGTCATTCCATACCTCTTTCTGTTGACTTTTATTAAGATTGGTATATTTATGAGTTAAAAAATATTATTAACATACCTTTTTTTTAAATGACAAAAGACCAAACGGAGGCTTTTGCCTTTTTTAAGTCTTACGTTTCAGCCATTGTGGTATACGTTACCTTAGATATACAGGTACCAGTATTTACTTATATGTTTAAATTTTATAGTTTACAGAAGTTGTACTATTTTAACATTTAGAAATCTAAAACATCAGGTCAAACTGCTGTTGTTTTGTGGCCCTCTGTTAAAGCTAAAGGAGAAGCTAATGTTATGTCCACACTAACACATTTTCATTTTAGAATGCATAAGTGTGGTTTCTCTTAGATTTGTTGCACAGTCAAGACCACATTAATTAAGACCAAGTAATGGCCGATAACACATAGACCACAAGACATTTAGTATTTAAGATCAAGGGGAAACAAAAAACAAGTTAAAGTTAAAAGCCATTAAAGCATACTTGTTTGGTGTAAAGGGCAAAGTTAGAGGGACATTTTTTTTTTATTGTTAAATTGAAATTCATCCAATCCCCAGAATAATGTGGACAACTAAATCAATTGTTGTTGGCCTAGATTTGAAATCCTAATCGCTCAATGTTTAAGACTGTGACAAGACTTAAATAAAGCTAAAACTAAAGTAAAATCAATTCAAGTCCAAGGTCTTTAAAAAGTGGTCTTAGGAGTCAAAAGCATAACATAATTTATGAAACTATTTAGTAAACTGAGCTTGTTTTGAGCTTGTTTTACCTAACATTTTAAAATGAAAAGCACATTAGTATGGACATAGCCAGGATGCCCTCCTGATGGGGCATGGATTCAGAGGTAATTGGACGGTATATGGGGTAGAGTTGTTTTTCTGACAATAATCTAATCCACAGTCATCGGACAGTTTTGCATTACTTGTGGTTAAATTGTGAAATCACGTAAAGAGCAATAAAACATGAGTCATCTGTCCAAATTGGCAAGCTTGCAGCATTTTTCCCTATTTGTTCAGTCAATTCAGACAACATACTTGATGGATGTCCGCTTGTCTCTACCAGAATCTACTGACGATGTACTGCCCAGTTTATGAGTTGGGTTGGTAAAAAAACCCTCATTACATTGTTACAAAACCTGTGCGAGACAGAGTAACTGTGTACTGTGTATACTACCAACATGCTCCTGGTTCAGGGCGTGATTATGGTACTCCATGAGAACTCAGATTTTGATGGTACTCCCCTTATTGTAACTCCTTTTATTATGATTTTTAATATAAATTGTAGTTTCTCGTCTTTGAATAGTATTTTTTGACACTATATAGATTTAATCACATTTTTTACACAATGTATATGTTTTTATTATGCCCTTTTATTTGTTTATTAATGGTTTACAAAGATGTATTGTGAAATACATTGTCTTGTTTTAATTGTGTACAGTCATTTAAGCTGATTTTTGTCATCTTTTCTTTGGAAAAGGAATATGCTGGTAGACTTTTATGAGTGTACATTGATTTTCAGATTTAAGATTTTGTGAGTTAAAGCCACTTGACTTCACCATGTGGTTGGAAGATTCTGTATGTGCAAATAGCTATATTGTGTTAAACCTATAAAAATGGATTTTCAAAGCTTAATGCTGACGCAACAGTCTCACTTCTTATCAATAAACTGCAACATAATGAGATAATTAAGATAATTAAATGGTTAAATTTGATGATTCACTAAAACATTTTCTCTTTCCTAATTTGATTCAAGGGATCAGTGTCTTAGTTATTGCTGCATTAAATTGTTACTTATTTTTTCAAAGCCTTCATTTAAAATCTTTATGCAATTTGACCAGTTATCGGTATCACCACAAAGGATATGCTTTTTTATACTTCTCTTTTTTGTGTGTTTAAAGCCATGTGAGTGGTGCAGTTTTCCTCCATTGTGTTCCTGTTATTGCTAAAGACAATATTTTCAACTCCTTCACAAACGTCTGTGGTGCCATTGTCACGTTCTTGTCTGAGAGATAAGAAGTCTTCTAGACATAGGATTGAATGTGTCCAGATTTCTTCTTTTTAACCTTCATGATCTAAAAATGACTGAGGATTTTCCCAGTCATGAGATGATGTTGGCAGCTGCTGGCCTGGACAAGAGAGCACCGAAAACATGCAAATCAAGTAAAGCAAAGTGTAAATATTGCAAAAAATAATTGCTGAAGTATAAATGATTAATACATGGAAAAATAAAGAACGGATGAATATATTTGTTCATGAGTCTTAGTCTTATAACAATCCTGACTCAACTTAAAGGGCACAAGTGACTTTTAGAGTAATTTATGAAAAGCCTATGTCCACCATTTATAGTCTGTTCCGGCCGCGTAGCTATGGGTGGGCATGGGTGGGCTTTGGCCTTGGGTGTCAGCTGGGACACCCAAGGCATGTTAAACAAAAACGAAACAGAGCAACTTACTAAAGTTCGTGTCAAAAAGACCACGAACACAAGAGGAAGATAATTCAAATGTTCAGGAGCCATCAATCTCAAGTAGTAAGAAGCTCAGCTCTCAGCTCAGCTCAGCGAGAATGCACTAATCAAAGCAGCGGTAGTAATAAAAGTAATGCTGTGTGCGGTGCTTTATGAGAGGTCCCACACTATAAAAAACTACTAACTATGCCACATGGATGGATAAGAAAAGATAAAGCAACTGCAACCACACACATACAGTACATGTGTATATTTCTCATAACTATTTGCATAAGTTTTACTAGTTATGGTATATTAGAAGTTGTAGTTATTCTTTATTTTGGTAATGTTGCTTTTACAAATTACTGTTATAAAAATCTATTTCTGAAAAAGAAAAAAAAAACTATTATAAAATGTTCATTAGTGTGTATGTACTGTAAAAAACATAATTATATGCAAATTAGATGCTTAAATTTTTTTTACTTGACATTTACCTGACATTTTTCTAGTTTAGAGTAGGACTCTATCTCTTATCATTTTCAAACCACAGCCTTTTGAAATTTGGATCTCAAATAAAATAAACCCTGGCGCCTAGGGGGCAAGAGACTGACAAAAATTATATTGGCATTATAGCCATAATAAATGATAGTACTTGGATACTTAAGTACATTTGAAGGCAAATACTTTTGTACTTTTACTCAAGTGAAAGTTAAAAGGGAGTACTTTTACTTTTACTGAAGTAATATTTTACCTAGTGTATCTGTACTTTAACTCAAGTACTTGGTTTGTGTACTTCGTCCACCACTGAGCACAGAACAGACTCTTCTCTATCCATCATGACAATAACGTAAAGAAAAACCCCTGAGAGCAACAGTATGGACTTCTGAGAGTTGTTCCCCGCAGAGGATAGTTTGGGGCTGCAGAAAAAAAAGCTCCAATTTATGTAATTTCCAAGGTTTTTATATTTCTAGCGCGACCAGGATCAGGTCTCCTGAACCTGCTGCTGCTCGTGGACAGAGGCGAGAACAGACCTTTGTCCAGAGACTTCCCGGCCGACTGCAGGTCTGAGTGGGACTTGGCTCTGAGGGTCTGAGTCTGAAGTGAGAAGGACTGAGGCTCAGATGGAGGTCAGTGGGTGGATTTAAACCACGTGACAAGAAACCCCATATTTTGCCAACCACCATCACACTATTAATTTAAACCCAGATAACTTTCCTACAATTTAGATTTTTATCTTTATAGACTCAGATGAGTAGATTACATTAAATGGATAACACATAAAGTACTTTCTTTTTTTTTATTGAGTTTATTGTTTATAGTTCCAAAACCCCTCATATGTGTATATCAGTGAAAGATCATTCATCTGTGAACTTTTGAACATAATTTTATGTCTAAAGTTGTTTTCACTCACATCCAAGAAGATCTGACTCTTTTTCAATGGAGACTGGATCCAGACGTTAATGAACAGACAAAGAAAACTTTCGGGTCTGCGATACAACAGTGTTGCATCTCGGGTCTGAGATACAAAAGTGTTGCAGCTCTAACCCAACAGCTTTCTACATCTTCTCATTAACGTCAGACCTCACCTCCATCGAGTTGGAGCCAGAAAAACCTCTGGGATTAGAGCTAAAGCAAATCTTCTGACATAAAACCATGCCCTTTGTTGACCTCTGAATGACCTGCTGGTGGGGTCAGTCCACTCTACAGCAGGGGGCTTGGGTTACGGCTGGTTACAACTGGAGGCTTCAGATGGAAAAGGTTCTCAAAGGCAATGAGATTTTTTTCCAGATGTGGGAGAAAAAGCAATTCACTGAAGATTTCTCCATAATGTCGAGGTGACGTTTCAAGTACTTCGACACTGCGGCGTCAAAATGTGTGTTCGTTGGGTCCTGGGCGGAGGCCAGGAGGTTGGCAGAGGTCCCAAACTCCTTCAGCAGGTCCTTCATGACTGGCTTGATTATTTTGCACAGATTCTCCGTGGGGATGCAGGTCTCAGGGACGTCTATTTTGTCCCAGATCTTCTGAGTCACGCGCTTGACAATTGCTGTAAATTCCTCGTTCCTCGTTGGCCTTCTGTTATATATTGTAATAAGCAGAGCCCTGATTACCCAATGAGCCCTGGCAAATCTTTCACAGTTAAACTGATCGGGTTCTGTGGGGAGAGCCTTGGTGGAAACGGGAGAGTTTGGCTGTCTCATTGGCATTTCAAAGATGTGGGAGAAAAAGCAATCCACTGAAGATTTCTCCATAATGTCGAGGTGACGTTTCAAGTACTTCAACACTGCGGCGTCAAAGTGTGTGTTCGTTGGGTCCTGGGCAGAGGCCAGGAGGTTGGCGGAGGTCCCAAACTCCTTCAGCAGGTCCTTCATGACTGGCTTGATTATTTTGCACAGATTCTCCGTGGGGATGCAGGTCTCAGGGACATCTATTTTGTCCCAGATCTTCTGGGTCACGCGCTTGACAATTGCTGTAAATTCCTTGTTCCTCGTTGGTCTTCTGTTGTATATTGTAATAAGCAGAGCCCTGATTACCCAATGAGCCCTGGCAAATCTTTCACAGTTAAACTGATCGGGTTCGGTGGGGAGAGGCTTGGTGGAAACGGGAGAGTTTGGCTGTCTCATTGGCATTTCAAAGATGTGGGAGAAAAAGCAATCCACTGAAGATTTCTCCATAATGTCGAGGTGACGTTTCAAGTACTTCGACACTGCGGCGTCAAAATGTGTGTTCGTTGGGTCCTGGGCGGAGGCCAGGAGGTTGGCGGAGGTCCCAAACTCCTTCAGCAGGTCCTTCATGACTGGCTTGATTATTTTGCACAGATTCTGCGTGGGGATGCAGGTCTCAGGGACGTCTATTTTGTTCCAGATCTTCTGGGTCACGCGCTTGACAATTGCTGTAAATTCCTCGTTCCTCGTTGGCCTTCTGTTGTATATTGTAATAAGCAGAGCCCTGATTACCCAATGAGCCCTGGCAAATCTTTCACAGTTAAACTGATTGGGTTCGATGGGGAGAGGCTTGGTGGAAACGGGAGAGTTTGGAAGTCCCATTGGCATTTCAAAGATGTCGTATCTCGGATGATTGTCCTCTGGCGGATTCTGCATAAAGTAGAGTAGCTTTTGAATAATCTTGGCCACCTCGTCCTCGACTATGAAGTTAAGCAGCTGAGGGCTGAGGCTTTGGACAGAGCCCGGCTTCACTGTCAGGACACTGTTCGAGAGCTTTTTCATTAATGGAGATGTGGGCTTCAGATAACTCCCGGTCATTTGCAGATGGTCATTTAAATGATCGGTCAGTTGTCTATAAAACCAATCTATTTCCTCTTTCATCAGGAAGTCCTGAAAGCGTTGGTTTGAGTCCGGCCTGTACATAAAGTCCATCTCTTCAAATAGTTCCTCCACGTCCTCTCGAAGGTTGTTGAAGTCGATCTGCGGGGCTGGTCCTGTCTCGGAGTTGCCCAGATAAAGAACTGAGCTGGTCAGTTCATTAAACAGCATTTTCGCAAAGTTTAAAAAACAGCATTTACAATGGCTTTTTTTCACTGCGGTTTCCAGTCTCCACGCGCATTTGAGTCTACTTGCTTTGCCTCCTGAATGGTGTTCAGGCTTTTGGATCTGTTAGGCCTATTTTGACTGATGAAACTGGCCAAACAGGCTTTAAGGCAGTGTTTGGCCTCGTCCACCATTTTGAATCCAGCTTCTACGGTAGACAAATTACTGTCTATGTTAACGGTCTCCTGTGACTCATCTGAGGCTAATAAAAGGACTGAATTCACTTTTTGGGAGATCTCACTCTCCAGCATCTCTGTCAGCTCACATGAGTGCTGGTCCAGGTCCAGTGGCTGGGCTTCTATGTTTAGTGCCTTGGCAAAGATGTCAGCAATGGACTCTTCCAGGACTGCTCTAATGGCCCGGAGGTGGTTTTTGGAGTCTGCAAACTTCTTCATATAAACCCGTTTCAAAACGTCAGTGGACAACGTCTGCACCAACTGGATAAACATCTCGAGGAGATCAGTTTTAAATTTCATATCCCACAATCCATTTGAAAACATTAGCCTCTGCGCTGGACGGATCCTGTCAAAATGCCTCTCCACTATTTCAAGGAGGGCTTCGGAGGTGATTAACATTTCCATAATCTCGTATCCTTCTCTTGTCATATTCATATTTCTGGTTTGCGTTAGCGGTAGTTAACGTTAAGTTATAATAATATTCTGTTATGAGAAAATTTGACTGAACTTTCCACTTGAAGACTAACTCCGTGACGTATAATGGCTGAGAATGTCCGAACGTTACGTCACAAACGTAACGGGGTTTCCCGTTGCTAGGATACCAGCTCGCGTCTGTTTTTTCTCTGCGGCTTCACTTTTTAATCAATTATAAACAATAAATTTTAATTATTATACAATCTATGTTTTTAATCAATAAAACACATTAAGTCTTTTTTTATTATTGTTATTACATATTTCTGATGGAAAATTGATCGGATGTAAAAGTCGGAGGTGTTTTTGGCTTGATTTCAGGTGTTTGAGGTTTATCAATTTATGACTAGAACATAGACAAACGTAAAAAAAACACTACAATGTCGCATAAAGGTCTTAACAAAGAGCCATTTAAAATACTTACATTTTCAAATGTAAGAATAATTTAGCTTTTTTGCACAAACATTTAAACTTTCATTTGGAAGTCTGCAGTGACATGTAATGACCAGCTGGGGGAGCACGTGGACAGAAACAATCTCTAAAATAATTGATAAACAACTGAAACGACAATTGAGTAATTTGAACTCACACGAGGTCGCCCTGGACCTGGCCTGGACTCCATAAAACACAAGCCTAAGTCTCAAAGCTTGAATGATTATCTATCTCTGTAGTTCTGTCCTGTTCCATGCTTTTAGAGAGCTTCATGTTGAGTCAGGAGCGCTGTAGGTTTTGTGCAGAAGCTGTAGGTTCTAGATAAAAGCTACATCCAAACTTAATGCTATGAATGGATTTTAATGTTATTACACGGCTTACCTTAAACACAATGCATTATAGCTACTTATGAATATGGACCTCAGTAATTCCAAAATTATGGCTTTAGCTACGGGTGGGCCTGGGTGGGCTTTAGTCAGTTGCTTCTGAAGATAGCCTAATGAGTGAATTATGTTGCAATTATCACAAAACTTGACCTATAAAAATAAATCGTATTGTTTCTTGATTCTTGTTTGCCATAATGATGACAAAATGTCTCCGAACCACATCAAAGTCATTGCGAACAGCCCCTTGCCCAATCCCGAGTAGTAAGGAGCTCAGCTCTGTTGTTAACGTTAATTCTGCAATTTCTCCATCACAGCAGCACTCCATCAAACGTCTACGCCAGTGTACAGTAGCCTATACATACAGCCATATATTAGGCTAATTAATAGGGGTAAATGTGCAACCATGAAAATGAAGGAATCAGAATTTACTATAGTAGAGCATTCATTGTTTCAGACCCGCCTAAGCCTAGGGCCAGCACTGAGGAGGACTTAACAGATCCGACTTGTCCAACATTGATGACCCTGCAACCCAGCCCAAACTCAGTACATTTCCAGTCATCACTATAGCAGGCAAAGTTGGACTATAATGAAATAATTGCAGTGTTCAACTGTAAGCCCCGTCGTCTCCTGTTATAATCATCAAAAGTAAGGCAAAATACATTTTCTTCTATGTAGTTGCCTAGTCACTGTTTCTTTATTTCATATGGTTAATGTGTCCGCTGAGCCAAACTATGACAAGCATTATTGTTTTTAAATACTGTCCACTACTGTATCCACTACTGTCGTGCTGATTTGATGTTAGTGTTGAGTTGCGCCTGTTAAGCACGTGTGTGTGGTGCGCCTGTTAAGCACGTGTGTGTGGTGCGCCTGTTAAGCACGTGTGTGTGGTGCGTGCTAATGGCGCTTTTCCACTACACAGTACCAGCTCGACTCGACTCGCTCGACTCGCCTCGGCACGCTTTTCGCTCCTTTTTCCATTGCAGATAGTACCTCCACAATAGTACCTAGTCGTCATCATAGCGACGCCGCAAGAACCTGTCGTGACGTAATCTTCTACGCGACACACACCCGCTACTCACACACATAAACAATGGAGGAAATCGAGTCTAAATGCTGTTCTTACAGTTATATATCACCAAATTGTGATCCCTGGGTACGCCAGATCAATTGGAGGGTTTTCTCCGTTGAAACATACTATCCCCTTCGATAGCTCAGTTGGTAGAGCGGAGGACTGTAGGTGTGTCTAATTGTAATCCTTAGGTCGCTGGTTCGAATCCGGCTCGAAGGAGGAAATGTCTTTTGCGTTATTTTTGGAAATGGAAGTAACTATCTAGGACAAAACTCTGTAGCAATGTTTGCGATCACAAAACTATACGAAATATATTTGTTTAGGGTGCTTCTAGCTACTATAGCTTACAATTACAAAAGTAACAAGGTTTTCAAAATCCCCAATAATTCCGACAATACATAAGAAGAAGAGCTAGGCATGTTGAATCAACTAAATTTATTTTGGAAACATAAACCATTCTGGACACATTGAAATGCTCTGAATATATCCTGTGTTATCCTGCCTCACATCCTCTCCACTCTGCTGTTTGCAACAAGTGAGCCATGTAACAGCACAAGCCATCATTTGTTAATTACAGAGCAATGCACACAACTGTTCAACTCAGTTTAACTATGAGAGCCGGAGAGTATGTTGCCAACTGTCTAGTGTTGTTGAAGAAGGCTGCTTTAACAATTACAAATTATTGGCATGCAGAAACTATTGACACTAGATGTCTCCCTAGACCACATAAAGTCCTCTGAACAATTGCGAAATTACTTTTGAATTTTGGAAGCAACCACTGCATTAACGTATTAAAGGGTTGTGGATTTTTTTAGTGTGTGTGTGATATATACAATAGAATAAAAAGGTGAACATGACGTTATAACGAACATGACAAAAGAGGTTGAATGTGTTTTTGTGGCCTCCTTTAAATGTTCTTGATATGGCCCGAGTGTTTATCCCCTTCGATAGCTCAGTTGGTAGAGCGGAGGACTGTAGATCTGTACAAGTTGAAATCCTTAGGTCGCTGGTTCGAATCCGGCTCGAAGGAGGGCATTCGTTTTTGCAAGATTATCATTTGACAAATATTTTCAGCCTTGTTTGCGATCTTATAAATCTAATTTCTAAACAAAACTATTCAAATAAAGAAAATTGAGTGATACACAGGATCAGCAATGGTTTAGTAAAATCAATCAAAAAAGAGGAGCTGTTGCATTCTGTATCAGCTGGATTTCTTTATTGCAACCAACGCGTTTCAACAATATGCTTAATCAGGGTTAGTTGCACATAGAGTGTAAAAAAAAAGTATGTAAGCCTTTTGCAATTTTAAGGTTTTCTGAATAAATTAATGTGATCTGAACTTCATCTAAGTCAAGGGTAATGCCAAACATAATCTGTCTAAAAATAATTACACACAGAAAATCTGATCTTTCATGTCTTTATTGAACATACTCATTCAATCTTTAAAATGGCCGTGAAAACAGTAGGTGAACTCTTAGAATTAATAACTTAATGATTTCCCTCCTAACATAACCGCGCTTCCTGTATAGCTGCGGATCAGACCTGCAGTGTTCCTTGCAGAACGGCTTTAGCTCTGTCATATTCTTTGGTCTCTTGTGTATGGTCCGTCCCTCTTCGTGTCAATCCATAGCTTCTCTATTGAGTTGAGGTCTGGGCTCTGACGTATTTTGCGTTCAAATATTTATTCCTGTGTTGCTATTTGCTTACTTTGTATCCATTTCCTGCAACACAAGTGAAATATAATTACTGCTGGTATAATATACATTCAATATCTGGCCTATATTCAGTTATGCCAAATCAATATTAACCTTATTTTTAAAAAGTGCTGCCAGGATTAACGCAGTCAGAGCAGTGGCGGATACAGAACGTCATTAATGGGTGGGCCTGGTGAATATACGGTGGGGCCGTATATCAGCTATACCGTATACTATCATGCAATTGGATAGCTCAGTTGGTTAGCAGTTGGCTTTACATTTTGCGTACCCGGGTTCGAATCTACCTTGGGACAGTAGCCTATGTATATTAGTTGTTTTCCACGTTTTTGTAATTTATTGATCATGGCATGCTGTCTTATATTTTCCAGTTTTCAGCTCAGTAACCTCAGTTTTGCATATAAGGCTAGCCTTAATTTAAACCCCATTTGGCTGCTGCATTCCCAGTGTTAGCAAACGCTAATGCTAAGTCTGTTAACATGAATATTGCAAGCCTCCAAGCACAGACGTCTCACTTTAAGTCCTACCTGTTGCTTTTCACTATCCACTTGTTTATCAGCTGTCCCATAGATTGACACCATCTCCTGCCATCTCCTTTTCCCTCTTTCTTTATTTTTTTTGTTTTATCCATCTTTTAAAGACAACTGTGTGCATACTGTGACAACTAACACATAACGTTACCTGCTCTCACGGCGCCCCCGCCGGCCACGCCCACTCGTGATATTATATTAATTCTATTTATGGAATCTAATGAGGGCGTCTATTGAAGCCTGTTAGTCCAATAAAATGTTATAGTATTGAGGAAATACTGATACTGCTGCATACCCCCTTTTTGCGCCACTGGGTGCAGTGCAGAGATCGTTTCTGCACCGAGTCTATTTCTGATGTGCTGCACGTGCTGAATTAAGATGTTTTTATTAATCTGATTGGGTGGGCCACCAGTCAATCTGGGTGGGCACGTGCCCACCCAGGCCCACCCGTAAATCCGCGCCTGAGTCAGAGTCACCGTCAGTGACACTGAGATGAATGCAGCCACATGATTTCTCGGCTCAGTGCAGCGGGGACTGGGACCTGTATAATCTGTGAAGCACAAAACATATATACGACTAAGACACATATCAGCATTTAAGAACACTTATGTTTATGTCATGTCCTTGATTCCTTTGCTTGCACCTCTGCAACAATGTACAAAGAATTCCACTTATTAGTAAAGATTACGGTTTTTACATTTAGTTTGAAGTTTATCACCACCCATCTACTCCACTATAAAGAGCAAACCAATAGTAATTGATGGAGGCAGATGCATTTAAAGGTCACACTTACTAGAAATATGGGGCACATGCTCAGTCACGTTCAGTTTGATGTACTGTATTATTCCCTGTCCTTTACTGTCGTAGATCTGGAGTTCATAAACTTTGTGGTCTTTCATTTTAACATCCAACATGATGATCGACCCCCTCTTCATGTCCAGCAGGATGTTGTCTTTTTTGTGAAGCACTGATCCATTGTCGAAGTTTAGCAGAGTGACTGAGTCAGCAGACAAAATGGTGTGAGAGTCATTTTGGAGTTGAGTCCACAGTGTGATGTTTTCTCCTTCACAGGCCGATATGTTTTTTACATCAGTGGGTGTCCCTCTGACTCCAGCTAACACCGACACTGAGGAAAAAGGACAGTGTTGGTGTCATAAACAGGCACACCATACGAACAATGAGATGACCCTTTAAATAACATTTCCAAGACAAGAAAAAAAGTTGTAAAATGTAGCCTATAAATAAGGCAAAGATCGCCCTAAATTGTAATTAGCTATACCTGACAGATCGTTCAAGAGGCTTTCTATCAATGTTTCTGTTAAACACCATGACTCATCTTACCACACGTTTCAGAACCTCCATCAAACTCCGCTAAGTGCTATTCTTTCCCATTTCTGTCTTATCTATCCTTCTGTAGTAAATAGCCTACTTGTGTGCGCAAAGCTTCGGTGCGTGAGAGAGGTGAAAACTTGTAACACAATCTGAAAGTTTGAAGGACAAATGAAAGGGATTGTACAGTGGGCTAAAGCTGCTAATGAGTCTTGCATGTTCAAAAACAGACCGGGTGACATTCTTCAGGACCAATCTGGCAAAAAAACAAAAGTAGCTATGTGTCTCCCGCTACTTTTTATGGTAATGTTAAATGGTAAATATAATAGCATTTATTAGCGATTTTTTGTAGCTTTCTCGAACAGCCAAAGCACTTTGATGAATGAAGTAAAATAAAACATCTGAGTGCACTCACCAGAGAAAAATGTCCATAACAAGATCCGTGTGAAATCCATTAAAAATAGTCTATAGATCGCTCCGTGAGTTGGAGAGAGGACGCTGCCAGCTCCGATGCGCAAAATAGAATTACTAGAAACGCGGTGGATCTATGCGGCACAGACTGTGACAGCGTAGAGTAGTTTCTTCTCCTCCTCGATCTGAATTTGTGCGGTGACGCACTTGACCATATATGGAGTGTGTGTGTGTGTGTCTCATGTAGTGTGGGTTCTGTCAAAACACCAGGAACAGGAGAAGATTACAGCTTTAACAGGTGATGTTGAAATTATAAGTCCTGCCAATCTTGTTCAAAGTAACGTGAAGCAATAGTAACTTTCACATTCAAAACTGGAATTTACCAGTGTTTATGTTATGAACAGATACAACAATAGACAGTATTTGTCCAATAGAAATATTTAGGTCCATTGATTATAAACAGATATATCCAGAGTTTTGAGAGTTTTGTATCCTTTTTTGACTCAGATTTGATATCCCTCACACACATCACACATCAGGATTATCAGACAGACTGACCTCTTATTCTCTGCCTTTCCCTTCACAAAACAACTATTTTCACTTCTGACAAGTCCCAAAGACAAATACTTGTCTTTCAGATCTGTGCAGATGCTAATCTTCATTAGTTAGACAAAGAGAAAAAGGAAGATTATGGCAGGATGTGGTTTTGTGAATCACAGTGTTACAGAGTGACACATTTTTAAAGCCATTTTAAACAGGTGTTGTGCTTTTCATAGTAAAAAAAAACACTGCTAAATAATAAATCAGACAAACTTTATTAGGAATGTGTTTTGTGACTGACAAAGGAGTCATTAAAACAGATCCATTTGGTGTTGGACCCTGAAAAAACTGTACAAGAAAAATAACTTCAGATATATTTTCAGTCCTTAAAGTGGAAATTTATTTAGACTACTTTACCTTCAGACACATAAACAAGATTCTCAAAATAAATATAACCTACAGGAAACACATTAAGGTTACATAACTTAAGACATGTTTTAACAGCAGCAGACTGTCTCCTAAGGGAAGGACAAAAACAACTTGTGAGGTTTGTGTTTTAGGTTGTGTTCTCCTCTCCCTTTCAGCAGTGCATGTGTGTGGCAGGGGCTGGTTTTCTCTCAGGACTGCAGACAAAACACACCTGTTTCTACTCTCCTTCTTTTTTGGATTTTTATATATATAGTGCTTTTCCACCTAGTTGGCACTCAAAGCCCTTAATGTTTGACTGCTTACTAGATGCTTAATTTTAGGACCTACTTATACTTCCTTGCTGTTCTCTCTGTCTGCCTATAACTGCCTCGTGGCTCGCACCTTGTGCCCTCCTGCCAGCCAGCTCCCAGCCTCCTTGGCCTGCTCGAGTTTTTGTTTATCCAATAAACTGTTGAACTTAAGGCTCAGCCACTGCATTTTGATTCCCCCTAGCTAAAACCCTAACAGAACTTTAACAAATATGCGCCAAAATGGACAGCAGTAGATCAGTGGTAGAGCGGCCGTCCTTCGACCTTCGACCGACCCTCACTCGAAAACATCCCAAAAAAACATTATAACATCCCGCTCTCCCCACAGTTCATACTGTTGTTGTGTCCTTGGACAAGACACTTAACCCATCTTGCCTCCAGTGGTGTTCCAGCTGTAACACTGGTAAAACGCTTTGAGTGCCCACTAGGTGGAAAAAAAAAAATAAAAAAATAGACCAGCCTAATATTGAAAACTAACAGTGTAGTTGTAATGCATTGTGTGCAGTAATATGTAATTACTTGATGACAAATGTAAGTTAATGAGACAAAAACAAATCTGGTTAGTTTTTGCAGATTTAAAACTAAAATATTATTATTAAAAGGTGTTTAATGTGTATGATATATAAGGAAACTTAGTGAAAGGACAAGTGGAGACCCAATAATTCATATTTATCATCTGTAGTGGACATGATGTTTTTGTTCATCTCTCTCACTCCTTGGAGAACAAAGTAGGGAAATTAGAAGGTAATCAGAAAGCCCTGTTCCTCTGTCCCATAAGGCCACACACAGTTGTAGTTTGAATCTGTGACATCACACCTTCAAACACTGAGGTCCTGGATCCTTTCCCCAAACACAAAGAGGGCACTTTGCTGTAAAATAGGAAAAGATTGCATGACAAACAAGCATGGTAAACATGGCCATTAAAAATTCAAACCATGTAAAATTTTATCTTAATCTATTTTATTTTAATTGTGTATTGCCTGTATATGATATGATTTGGTCTTATTTATTTCTATACATCTGAGGCCATATCCTGAATCTGGTTCAATATTCTTGCACAATATTTTGATCACTATCTAATGGACGTCTGATTAAAACAACATAATCTCCGACAGTGGGCCATGGTTCTTCAAAAGTATCAACTGTGAAACTGATTTGATAAAATCACAGCTCTTTAATGCTCACCCTTAATAAACAGGCCAATGCAAGCACAAATAAATATCCCGAAGCAGATTCCCAAAGTCCAGGTGACTGCTCTGGGCAGCAGGATGTTCTGGTCCAGCAGTGGTGACGACTGGATCATTGAGTACAATTGCATCAGCTCCTGTTACAGAAACAGAAATGTCCAGACTGAAGATATAAAAAGATGACACTGACCATCATTACTGAGTTAGATTTTAGCTCAATGTAAAGTGAGTAATCAGTAAGTGTACACTATTACTTGTATACGTGTATCACTTTTATACTTACTCAGAACGGTCACGTTGTAGTGGACACTGTGCACAGAGTCGTCTCCATTGATAATTTGTCCAATATAGACACCACTGTCTTCAACTCTTATGTCTGAAATGTTGACTGATCCAGTCACATGGTCCACATGGAGTCGGCCTTGGTATCTCGTTGGAGGGTCGCGCTGTAACTTTCCTTTTTCATAAAGAACAAGTGTCTCTGAGTTTATTGACCAGAGGACATCATAGTTCCCGTAAAGGGTAGTGATGGGACTGTGAAGCCTGACGGTCTGTCCAGCCCTGACCTCCAGTGGTACACCTGTTTCCCCTGATGCACACTGTCCCCAGAGGAACACTGAAAGAGAGATTAAAAGAGCTTAGAGTAAATACACCAGGTGTTATTGTGGCAAAGGCATCCATAAACAACCACAACCCTGCTTCAGCTCATTTTCTCTCTTCAATGAGATGATCAGTTACTGCCAGTTCTTACTGAAAATGTATTTTTATAAAGATTCAGATACTTTAGCCAGAGAAGGTAAAACACTTCATTGTTATCATTGTTTAATGGGCAGAACATGGACATAAATCAAAAGCCAGGCCATTAAATGAACTAATGAACAGATTTTCTATTAAAAATAAACCAGACCCATTCATTCACTTTATCCCGTTCTCACTTTCACTATAATCACTGATGCAAGTGCAGTTCAAAGAGCATAGGGGAAAACAAACACAACAAGTCTTTTTAATGTAAAGTGTGACATGAAACACGAAACATTGCCTCTCAAATGTATTCATCACACAAACCACAACCACGTCTCCCTTTCAATCCGATTAAACCAGAAGTCACATCTTAACCCCATTGCTTCCTGACTGAGAATTTGACTTTATCCTCTATGTTGTAAGATCACTATCAATTAATGATTCCCATGTTCTGACCACAGACAACAGTAGACATTAGTTCCTCGCATAACGGGTGTGACCACAAAGGCGCGACGGTCACATGAAAATGGATGACATCGAAGGACTGAAGGACGTAAAGACCTCGTGTAATTCCATCTCACCTTAAAAATGACATAAAAGTCTTAAACCTTACTCACTTAAAGCTGTTGATGTGGTTAAATAAGTCAACAGCACGGTGCACTTGTAAAGTAGCTACAGGTTTGGTGCAGCTGAGATCAGCGCACGTATCCTGAGTGTCACAAACTCAGCTGACATCCAGGTTACACCACAAGCCCCGAGCAGCTCATCCCAGCGCAAACTCCTTAAGGTTTAGCTGCACATCGTTTTAACATGTTTAAATTCATATATAGATTTAAAATAGTCTACTAGCCTACTCACAAAAAGCGACTGAAGTTAATTCGGCGACGAGCATGGTGTCTGTCTTGAAAAGTTCCAAGTGAAGTGGCTCCCTGCCGCTTTCTGTCTCTTCTCTGACCCTTTCCTCCTTTTGGCAGTCTAACCCAGTCTGAGCAGGGCACGCCTTGTAGGCTACTCTATAAATAGCCTACCTGAAGCAACTTAAACGTACTCAGTCCATTTTAGATCATTCCTTGTCTTTTTTTTAGAAAAGTGGTGAACTCAGAGGGGGACTTTAAGTAGATGCAGCAAAAACACTGATATGATTTACATGCACTTTAAGCATTTAAAGAAAGCCCCTCCTGTCCTCCTCCTGCACAGAACCACAGCTGAGACACTAGCTCGTTAACTTTAACAAACCAGGAAAAGAGGTGCTGTGTGGTTTCATCAAGGCATCAGTGGGTGCTCATGATCACTGATAATGGAACTGCTTTTATAAATAGTCTCACACCATTGGTGGCCTATGTGTGAGTAAAGTCTTACACAATCACATACACAGCAATCAAACCGCACACGTACTTTTATTCTTTTATTATTATACATATTAAAATATGTAAATGAGCAAAACATAATGATGCAGATGTGACACTAAATTACGAGTCATATTGTATTTTACAGTTTTATGATGTGCCATTACTAATATTAAGTCTTTGCCATACTAAATAATAATAATGATAGATCGAGCAGACATGGCCAAACATGACAAAGAAACTTCTGCTGTTTGCACTTGTTTGCTGAATGATCAGGGCTTTACCAGGAAGCTCTCACAGCAGCTAAGTGGACTTCAGGAGACCTCAGGAATGGAAATACAAAATCACTGAGTCTGAGATGTTTGATAGCCTTATGGGTCCCACAGAGTCAGACAGAGGTTCATTGTTTCTAAAGGATAGTCAGGGGAAATGGTTATGTACAGTAGTTTATGGCCCATTAGAGCTTTATCCTTTACATTTGTGACCTGACATGTAGGCGCTAAAGACAGGTATGTATAACCAGTCCCATACATGCCCATTAATAAGCCTCACGGTTATGAAGAGGCATTGAGGTATTTTTAGCACATATCCAAAGTCCCAAGAGTCCCACTGCTGATTACATCACTTGCGAGTCAAAGGAAAACAATAACTCAGAGGGTGTTTTATTACAGAAATGTATCATTTGTTTCTGATGTTTCTTAATCTAGTCCTGCTTTTGTGAACACTGAGGGAAATACACTGGGGAAGTACAGAATGTACATCATGTGTAGAAGCCTGACTCACACTCTTTGTAACACACACTTTCTTCTAAACACTAAGTAACAGTTAACTAGTAACTCTTATTATCTCAACAATAAAAAAACACTATTGCATTGAAAAGGTTTACAGGTTTCAGCATAAATATTTAGTTTTAGTAACTTGTATTTGTGTAAGTTAATCTATGGTAAGAGTGATAACTTTATTTTTGGACATAAACCAGTGCAGGGGATAGAGCCTTATCCCATACTGAACAATAAAACTGCACAGGCAGTGTTATTATCTCATAATCTTATATTTGTGACCTGTACATTTTTAATTCCTTGATTCTGACATTGTCCTATACATGCCCTGTCACAACACAGTCTGGAGTTTTAATTCTGTTTCTGGACTCAACAGTTGTTTATTTAATCCAGGGATGGTTATGTTATTATACAAGGGCCTTAGACTAGTGACAGCATACAGTATTTTTTACAGTCTCACAAGAACCAAGAAAACAGCACAGTTCACAGCCACACCTTGTACAGGTTTCTCAGAAATCAGCTTGAAAAAATTTAAGGTGAAATTCTGCCACTGTCTTTACAAATAATAACCCCAGCTTTTTTATTATCTGAAAGTGTAAGGTTTACTACATCCACGTATTCTCAATTTCTTTTTAATTAACTTCCTTTTCCTTTCCCTGGATGACAATTAGCTTATATGTTTTTCAGATTCACTTATTTACATTTTAAAATGTCCTTAAAATGTAAAATGGTGATATTGCATTATTCTTATTTAAGTGGCAGACCTAGACTGGATTGTTTGTTCTGTTTGTTTGTGAATGTTAGGATTCTTGATGTTGTGTTTGCACTGTTTTAAATCCTAAAATGCAAATGTTTGAAAATGTTGTGTTTAAAAAGTGATAAAATATAAATATATAAAAAAACACTTTTCTATAGATCTTTAATTTGTTCTGTAAAAGGTATTACAGGTGCATGCTGTGGTCTAATCTGTTTGTGTTTAAAGCAACAACTTTTCAGGCTGTAAAAACACTAAAGGCCTTAATGAGACAAATTGTCAACTGTCAAAATTTTGATAAATCTCCAATAAATATCCCTTTATAGTGTATTTTGCAACAACATAAGGTTGTAATGCCAAGTTTTGTCACTTCAGTTTTTGAATTTGCTGACTAATTCGTTTAAACGTTTTTTATAGAACCACATGTTTCGTCCAAAAAGTTGTTATCGTAGACGGAAGAGATGTGTTTTCAGGCGTTTATTATCTAGTGAAATGTCAGGTTTAATATGTGTGAGCAGGTCTCACTAGATAAGCCTCACTAAAATCAGGTGTCCCTTTTCTCTCACTAGTGTTTCTGAGTAAACAAAAAGATAGAAAGACAAGACTATTTAAAGACAGTGGACGCCATCTTTGTTAAACTGGAAAATACCACACTGCATTAAGTGTGACACTCTATGACCTATTGATATCAAATCAAATATGTGCACTCACATTGAAAGAAGTGTGTCAGAAGCAGTCTCTGTTTGCAGCTCGTGGTGTTCAAACATCACAGGCACATCCTACAGCTACAGTCCATTCTTTGACCATTCAAGGTTAAACATAAGTCTTAAGGTTTAGTATATGGCTATATGGTATATGTAGATTCAGCATAATTAAAATGACTAAACCAGTCAAAGTATGATTATTAACTCTCCTGAGGCTGCAATAATGCATGACTCATACAATGCTCTTTATATTAGAGCTATTTAGGAGTTATGTCTTTCCATTTTAAACTTTAAAGCTGCTTTTCCTTTTGGCAGATGATGCAGAAGAAATTTACAACAGGCTGTTTTAACTCAGACTAAAAAGCCATATTTGCCATGTTCACGTGCCATGACTTTTCATCAGGCTGTGTTTCCTGAACCACACAGGTCTAGGTTCTTGTCTAAACATAACCATTAACACATTTAAAAATGCTTGTCATTTTTGTTCTGCAAAGCATTGGTGAGATTCCTTTTGATCTTGGCCTGGCTTAAGATAATTTAAAGCACAGTGAATCTGCTAATATTAGCCCTGCTTTAAAATGTTTGTACAAAGACCTAACAACACAGAGCTCTGAATAAACCCATGTGGAGGGGACAGAGATAGACAGAGGAAACTGAAGCTTATATACTTCTGTTTCCAAAAACACATATTGTTTGATGCTTTTGTGAACTGCTTAGTGTTATTTTGTGTGTCCTACCCCTGTATAGTGGGAGATGGTAAATGTGGTTCTTAGACACTTTAAAAGTGCCATATCCAGATTTAACTAAAACCTCCAAAACTGGTCTGTTTCTGCAGCCATTTCATGTAAAAGAGGAGTTTCTTTAAAATAAGCCATTTAATTTAGCTTGTTATAAGTTCATTATTTACCCGGACTCATTGCAAACCTTACAAATACAGTGACTTTCTCTGTAGTGCCACACTTCCTTATTTTTACAATTGTAGCCTTAAAGTAGTGTATGGATAGAATACTCGAGATAGGTCTTTGTCCCAAAACTATACTGGAGTCAAGTGTTGTTCTCAGTGGATTCCAGTTTGGGTTTGTTTGTGTCAGTTCCAACAGACTTTTATAAAGAGACAGGTCTGTATAATCTGAGAAGAACCAGCTGTTGAAATATGACAAAGTTACTTCAAAAACTGTAATGTGGGAAACCTTTTCATTTTAAATAATGTTTTACCACAAATTACAATAACAGTAATGTGAGTCCTTACCAAAAGCTCAACAACATTTTATTCAGACGCTGCAGCTGTGACAAGAAATGAGGAGCTGTGTGTAAATAATTAGACTAGTAGTTCAGAAAATCAGACTAATGCCATAATGTTTATTTATTTAAAATTTCTTTCACTTTCCTAAAGGTCAGTATGTAAATCAATGCCGCAGATTCAGTGAACTAACAGCTTCCTGTCGAGCTTATCTGTGGTTAGCCAGGCTTTCTTTCATTACACACACAAGTCCTTAAGGTGTATGGATCACACACAGGTCTCAGACTTTATTTTAAGAGGTTTGAGACTTTAACAGAACATAATAATCTGTTTTTAGTAAAAAATACTAACTATATATTGAATATTGAAGAGGTCATTCAAGTACAGAGGCTCTGATTCCCCCAAATGGGAACAAAACATAACGCCACTTTTTTAACAAAACTACACTAAATATAACCTGAAGGTCTACTGGTCGGTACATGGCCCAAGTTCAGGCAACAGTAAAGCAGTGAGTCACATGCTTTTTCTGAATTAATTATGTGGCTGAAAAGTCTCAGTACTGAACCTAAAAGCAACACCACCTATGGCTTATTGACAATAAAAGACAAAGGGAAGTGCAGAATCTAGGCTCTAAGTGTTAAGAGCCACAGTGAGACAATCTCTACTGATTCTGAAGTAAGTTTCTAAAGTAATTTACAAAACACTTCAGAATTATTTTTTAATAATCTGGACGAGCCACCCATAAGTCCTTTAAAGGCTTAGTGTCAGCAGCTCTAATAGAGGAGCTCTTTCCTTTGTCTTACAGTGACTCCAGGCAGCGGACAGCCACAGTCACTGTTGCTGCTGTCCTTCTGCACATATTTGTTCAATGTTGCCAAATCCATAATATATTCAAAATATAGACGGCCTTAGAGGGTCTCCAACACACTTGATTCTTTTGTTCGTTTTACTAAAGCATAGGAGGGCTTAGTTTTGACTATTTACTGACATTAATGATACGAATAAGTCCAGTTTTAAAGATAAAGTGTGCCTGGTTTTGACAGAAAATACACAAAGCATTGTCTCCTTTAGTTCATTAATGGCTAAACATCCTGAAAAGTTACACACTAATATTTTAAATTAAAACAATGCTGCCATCAAGAGGCAATCTAACATAACTACAGTTGTTGACAGTAAAGGAACTATTTTCCCTCAGTGACACGCAACACTTTAAAACAGAGGCTCAGTCCAGATCAAAAAGTCACATTTAAGGTTTAGACACAATATGCAGGAGTTAAATGTCTCCAGTTAAAAGTGGAAGTGGTAAGATCCAAGCAGAGGACATTTAGTTCACATGTACATGTAACACTGTACATGTACAGAACCAGGAAGGAAAAAGCATTTCTATTGTGCAAGGTTTAATTTAATCTTTTATGAAATAGCTGCATATTTCCCCTGTTTATTCCAAACATACTGCAGTGAACTCTGGGAACCACCGAGTCTCAAGTGTTACAGCAGTGAACTCTGGGAACCACCGAGTCTCAAGTGTTACAGAAGCTAACCTTTAGACATTTGCCTTTAGACAATTCAAACCTTCACACAACAGCAGCTCTACAGATTACACAAACCCCAGCTCTGTGATTCTGAACAAATACATTTCAATCTTAATAAAAGTTAGTTTAGATCTGGTCTTACCAGTTTGCAGTCTGCTGCAGGTCAGTCCGATTTGACTTTTGAAAAACAAAAACCAGAGAAGGACCTAGAGTTGCAAATAGTCTTTGAAACAACAGCTTGTTTCACTTTCACTTCCTGTGAACGTATCCTGGGCGTATTCTTACATGAAAAGCTTTAGAGCAGGGGTCTCAAACTCAAATTACTTGGGGGCCGCAGGAGGCCACAAAAAAAGCTTTCTTAAATCCTCTCAAACGTCATTACTAACAGTTCTTTAACTTTAAATGGAATATTGAAGAACATGAATAAACTGGCTGAGTGGCCCCATTGGATGTCCACTCCCCTCTGTGATATTGTCAACAGAACATCGGCGTTAATTTGCAGATTCGTCATGATAACAAATCTGCATGGATAGTGGCGATCAAATTGCCATCAACTTTCAAACAAATCAGCCCATTTCAAATGATCCAATGCCGGTAACATTGAATTTGTCCAGCTCAAGGTCAAACATGCTCATTTCAAACACAGTAAGAAGCAGTAATTTTATGACAGCTATGTGATGTTACACGCGCTCCTCCATAGTTGTGAAATGTTTCTCTGCCTGCATCAAGCCCAGCCGATGGCCCGCCCCCAGGAGCCATATACTCCACTGTGATGGTAGGTTGGTTCAGTTCCAGCTTGCACAAAAAGGAACCTTCCACACACAACGTGGTAATGTGCCATTCATATAAAACTTGCAGGGCGCACTAATATTAAACTATCATATCGTCCTGCGGGCCACAAAATATCGTCTTGCGGGCCGCAGTTGGTCCCCGGGCCACGAGTTTGAGACCCCTGCTTTAGAGGTTTTAACACTTGACACAAATGAGTTCCTACGAGCTGTTGGTGCTTCAGTGCCACGGATCAACAGCTTTGGTCCTAAATTAATATAGTTCAACTCATGCCACTGCAAAAGAATAAGAAAAGATTATTGAGAAACTGGTTCAACTCTGTGCTGTGGGATAAAATGACGCAAATGTTGTCCTGTCATTATTCCATGTAATAGCTGTATGTATTTAAATAGACAGACATTTTTCTGGAGAAATATGTTGCAATAATATGTGTGCTGTCCATCTAAACATTTAAACCAAACTGTATCTTATATCCTCAATTCATTAAATGGGACAATAAACCCCTGAAGAGTTGGTTGAGCTTGAAATAAGGAAAGGCAAACAGAACAAAGTTCAGTCTGTTCATTCCTGCACAATCTCAAAGCCAAGGGCCCCCTCTAGTGGCACTTCTCAAATAAAATAGACTACAAGACAGAACTTGACATAACATTTCTTGTTGCTTGGCTGAAAAAGTGGGACAAGTGACCGGTTGTGAAGCACGTGTGCCAAACACACCAAGAATTGGCTAATATAATCTCTGTTGGTGACGTGGCTTGGCTTGATCACCCGCAGCTGCGTGAGAGTAATCAGCCAGAGGCTATAAGAACACACTACACGAAAGCGTCTTCAGGTCAACTAAGGAGTGAAGAGAACAACCACAATTCCAATTATCAGTTTTGTTCAGTCAGCCATTTTCTAAATATTATTTTAGACATATTTTGATCAAATATGTCTAAATATGTCAGACAATTTTGACATACTTGAAATATTACTTAAATATGTTAAGTCTGACATATTTTGGAAGAGCAAAAAAATTTTATAAACTCATAAAAAATTACTCTTTTTCATCCAAACCTGAACCAAACTCTCAGTCTTTATAGAGCTGCCCTCCACCAACTTCATAAATCACAAACAGTATTGACTTTTTAACATATGAACAAAATATAAAGGTGAAAAAAAGGGAATATTTGTAAATTCAAATAATGTAGTTTTTCAAATCAGACCTAAACTTATCTGATCTGTATCCACTGGACATGTCCCATTGCTGCTCGCAGGCTCTAAAAAGAGCTTGTGTGTTGACATTTTCACCGTCCTTGTGATCATGTGACAAAAATTCCTATTCAGAAGTCAGCAGTCAACAGTCAGCAGTAAAAAAAGCAGAACCCATTTCTGTCATAAAACTATTTTTCTTTCATTTCATCAGTCAAGACCATCATGTCATTATCTGGTAAGTATTTCATACATTACGTTTATCTTTATTCTTATTGCACATGTTCCAGACAATGGACCTTTCTCAGTCACGTATGAACAGTTCAAAGGAGAATTTTTTTTTTTTTTTTTAAATCCTAATAATGTTTGGGAATCTGCCCAGGTCACAATAAACCATGATAGTGTACATTTTCACCTTTCAAGATATATTTTAGAAATCACGATCTTCACAAGCATACAACATAACTGCTTATGTAAACAGTGGTCCACATATATTCACTATAAAAGTCTAGCTTCTTTATTAAATGTTATGTGTTTGTTGATTTGTGCTCATCTCACTTTTACATCTCTCTGTGTGCAGTCTCAGTCGGAGTTGTTTTATGCACAACTTACATCTGAAAATGATCACCATCTGAGCTTCCGACATGAAACCATTAATAACAATCATCCTATGTCTCACAGGTAATTCTCTTTTTTTATCGATCTTATAATTATTTTCATAAATTTTCACTGAATCCAGACATTTTAAGGACAGGTCCTTTGTTTACTCAACAGACGTCTCTGAGGTAATTACTGATATATTGCCTTCAGTAGATAGTAGTGTAGAGAAGGAGGACTGACACTAGTTTTAACCAGTGCAGGCAATAAGCTCCTCTGTGGAGAAGAGGTGACACATGATATTTTTTGCCAAGTAGGCTGTAGAAGCCATTGGCTACAAAAGATAAATATTTGGTGTTTCCACTAGGGGTCATGATTGGTCAAGGCTACACGCTATAAAGGTAGGAACCACAAAGTTTGTGACCGCTTATGTGACTACACTGTATGGTGATGTACGGATTTATATTGTTTTGTAAATGGATTACACTGTCTATACTGGTTTTAATAACTTTAAATACTAATAAAGAAGAAAAGATCGTTGACCTGCCTTAGAAGAATTTGTATTCATCTCGCAGTGAGTTAGCGCGTCAGCTGATGCATTCCATCTGTGCAACAAAGACAGCTCAAAGCTAGATTGACTGTAACATAGGTTTTGACATAAATGCTCTATAAATATATAACAAGAAATCAAATGAATTTAATGACAGTGTTCATAGTGCAAAAACCCAAACTCTTAAAGGTTTTGCTTTTGTTGAGAGGAACAGCCCATTGAACCCTGTTCATCTGGGGGCCCTGCCTCACCATGGATATTTTTTATCACATAAAACCCATCACGAGTCATCAGCATGAGTGTTCAATGGTGTGAGGCTGAACTCAGCTCCCTGGCATTTGAACTCATAAAATGGTCTTGTCTTTCCCATTATTATTCTTATTTTATGAGGAACTGACTACAAACCTACCTCTAACTACAAAAGGTACCAATAGTTTTTCTGTTGTCGATTCATGTAAACAACCAAACTAACTTTGGAAGATTACCTTGGATTGTCATCATCATATAATCCCATGCAATTGATATTTTCACCAAGAAAGAAGACACAGTCGTTAATGGGACCAGATTTGAGAGACGTAGATGTAAACACAGGATCCCTCAGCATCACAAACCTGACGACTGGTAACAGCGGCATGTTTTTTATTTTAACAGGAACAATGGTGAAAGAATATCATCTCACTGTCACAGGTATGTACTGTATTTTATTCTGAGAAACATGTTTGATTACTATTTTTAGGCTTTACTATGTCAATAACTGATCAATATTTTTCCAGATAAACGTATAGTTCGTATTAGAGTTTTGGAAGGTAAAAATGTGACCTTGAAAACTAAAGTCACTCTTGAACCTGATTATCGAGTCAGTTGGACTCAGGGTCTTTATTTTATTGGAAAAGAAATTGCTAAATATGAGAACAAGAATTCAATAATTGATAAAGATCTGAAGGATTTTCTGTTGTTGGACCTAAACAGTGGATCTCTCATATTCATCAACATAAAAAAAGAGCTCTCAGGATATTACTGTCTCAAACTGTGGGAAGGACTAGAGGAGCACTTATCGAGACAATTCCTCATCATTGTCTACAGTAAGTATCATCTTCAGCATTACATCATTCATAAATCTATACTTTATATAAATTTTCTTCTAGGGCTGGGCAATGGCATAAAATATCAACAATATCAAAACTTTTGTAGAAAAGGTCTCCTCTCCACAGATCTTTTTAGAGCCACACCTTCCAGACTCTACCTGGAGCTGTCACATTACCTGCTGTGTGGAGAACAAACCTGACGTCACTCTGACTTTGTACAAAGAAGACACAGTGATAAACTGCACCAGCAGCCGAAAAAACTCCACCGACCTCTGCCTCTTGCTGGAGATCTCCCGTCCCAGTGAAGACACTTACAGGTGCGAGGCAGCCAACCCAGTCTCTAAAGAATCAGTCACCTTCAATAGTACATACTGTTGTCCAAGGCCAGAAACAGGTACTCCATTTTATTTAGCTTTTAAACTTAATAAAGAAGAAAAAAAGTTATTTAATATTGTCTGTCATTTTTTTGTTTGTTTTTTCAGAAGGAATGGGTTTCAGATGGAAAGGAATGATTTTCTTAATAGCCCTTTCTTTAGTAGCAGTAGTATTAGTTGTAGTTGTAGTTGTGGGTGGACTATGGACCTGTAGTAAACCTAATAAGGACAGTGGGAGCCCAACAAGTGATACTCTTGGTAAGTAATTAAATATTTTTGTATGAACCCAATATATGTTTTTTATTGTGTTTAAGTGTGTTAAAAATGTAATATATATAGTTTCATCTATTTCTAGGCGGTTTGGAAATGCGAGAACAGAACTCGTCCCATGAAGGCTCTAGCTCATAGGTATCAAACACAGTTTACTTTACTTTACTTTACCCAAACCTACCACATTTGTAACCTACATTTTCTCTTTGTTAACATGACAAATGTAATATGTATGTATGTATGTATTGATCTCTGTCTTTGGGTCTCAGCGTATATTACCACAGTAACCCTCTGTTGGTCCTGCCAGCCCATAGGCTACCTATTCCACCCGGTAGAGCACACAGAGCTGCTCACACACGAGCAGACTGACACAGAACAGAGCCAGAGGAAATGATGTTAGAGAATATATTCAGCTGTTTGCCTTCTTTAGAGTTGTTCAGAAATACAGCAATATAATGGAAAGCTAACCTCATGTAGCAACAGTTTATCGGAATTTCAAAAACTGGTCCCTCTAAGCGTTACCATGGAGATCAAGACAAGCACCTTTACTCTCCAATATGATCTATATCAGGTGAACTTCAATAATAAGCTACTGTTGTATTACTACTGTAGAGTTTTATTCATTAAAATGAAACACAGGCCTTTCTAAATAAATGAATGTAGAGCTGTGCTCCATTAAAGAGGATTTCTTTGAAATTATCAAAAGTAATTTCATTAATTCTTGTTGTAATGTTTTTTTGGCTCTATATCATGTGGTAGAAAGTATCACAGTGTTGCTTTAATTTAATAAAATAAGATTAAAAATATTAAAGAGTCATTGGTTAAAATGTTAGAGATAAAACATTTTGAAACACTTATTTTAATATTAATGTTTGTAAGTGTAAGATTTTTTTCTTTTCTGCCAGCACAAATGTTTTTTTATGGATAATGTAACACATTTCTGCCAATAAAAATAAAAAAAAACTGTGGGAAAAACCTATATCATAATTAGAGATCAGTACAACCATGCTCATTTATGTTAGTCACTTTCCTGTTGTGAGTTTAGTATTAGTCAGTTTTTAAATAGCTGCTGAGCTCACCACCAGACGCCGAGCTGAAGAAGAGGTGTGAATTATTTTGTTGCAAGGTGTCACCAGAAACTACACAGTCTATGTTAATCTTTAAAAAAACACTTTGCCAAAAGGCAATTCAAGAAAAAGAAGTTAGTCCAATATCAGAACAAGAAGAGCCAATAAAAGTCAAAATCCTGAGGAAAAATGAACTGACTTCTCAAAGAGTTAACTCGTTGCACTTGTTTGTTTAAGACAGTTTGGCTCTTCTGTTGATTAACTCTGATCATTTAATTACAGTCAGAGCTGTGGGGGATTCAGGAGGATGCAACTGTCAATGTTTACTCTGTTAACAGATACATGTTCAACTGTTCAAATTCATTTCTCAGAAAAGATTAGGATTCAATCTCTAACTCTCTAATCTCTCTACACAAGTGAAATAAAGCATTAAAGGTGTAAGAGATTTCTGTTATACATCTTTTATCAACACTTCTTCATTTGGTCATGTTGCTTGAATGTTGTTGCTGCTTTGGCTTTGTGCAGCACAGAAGCAAACACAAAACAAAGACCATTATCTCTTTTGATTTGATCTCACTTTCTCTTTGTCAAATGTAAAACCCTTGAATCAAAAACTGAAATTCTGTTTTTCTCAATAAATCAATAAAAAACTGGAGGTGATGGAGCAGATACAGGAGTTAAATTAAAGATTATATAACAATGTACTGCTGCAGACTTCATGTTCTTATAAAAGTGTGTGAAAGTAAAGTGAGTGAAAACTGCTCTTTCCACTGCAGATGAAACTGTGGGCAGTAAAATAAGGTCTGTGTTCCTGCAGGTTGTACATGAAGCATACATCAAACCTCTTTCTGTGACAGACTGCAGCTCACTGAGCACTTGTGGTTCATGTCTACAAAGGCAGTGGTTGATTTTCAAGGGACAGGAAACCATAAAAAAAGACTGGTTTACAAAGAAGGAACTGCTTATAAGTTAATTTTAAACATCAGCCTTTCAGCCTCTTCTAAAGTCATAAAACCCAGATGCAACTTTATTTCCTAATAGAGTCAATCACTCAAAATAGTTCAGTTGCACAGAGCTTCTGTGACATCACAAAAGTTGCAGGTGAAAAGTAAAAAATATTTAGATTTATTTCAGTCCACAGACTTCACTCCAGATCTTTCCTTGAGCACTTAAGCTTCCTCTAGTGGACTCTAGTGCCAGTCCTGGTTCTCTTCTTCTGCTTTTCACTAGTCTTCAATAGAGTTTGTTCTGAACCCTCTCTGTGTTGAGCGTTTGAGTCCTGCGCTACACTAAACAATTTCTTAGCCCAACCCTTAATGAATCTTTCATTAAAGATATGTATTTTATTTCAATTTCGTTTTGCAAATGCATAAAATAACAAAAGGTAAGTTACCTGTAAAGAAATAAGTAAAAGTATGTTTGTATAGATATTGTAGCTGTACATCTGTGACATCAGTTACATTCATGTTTAATGTATAGACCGTAATAAAGCACTATATATAATGCAATAAAGTAAAATAATACAGATACAGTAAAAACCTAGAAACATAAGTCACTACAATATTTAGGTTCAAAATGTAGAGTTATAGTCAAAAGGGATATTTTAATGTATTCTGGGGCATTTTAGAAGATATAATATTTGAGCTGAACCTCTCTGAGGTCAGGACTTAGATCTACGTCATTAAAGTGAAAAAGATCTAATCAATTAATGCAGCTGTGCCTCAACAGCGCGATCCCAGTCTGAACCAGGTTTACTCATCACTAAAACAATAGGACCACGTGGTTTATATTTACAAATATGCTTTTTATTTATGAGCTCAAGAAAGAGACTGAAGCGCTCAGACAACACACACAGACCTAAAACTGCAAGAGACCTTTCACCTTTGACCTGATCCTTCACAGACTTTTTAATGTAGGCTTCAGTTTTAACCGGTCTCTTAGCTGCTGCAGGAAAACTCCAGCTGACCACAGATCAGATGCGCACAAAAGTCACAAGTGGCTCCTGCTCAAGTGTGATTACGCAATGTTTCCCGAATATAAAATGAGTGCAGGCGTGGTCAAGAGAGGCTCTGTGTGTGGAGCACTTGTCTCTGATGAACCATGGACAGGATTTCGCAGAAACTGATTTTTATTCTGTTTTTCGGTGAGTTTTAAACAACTTCACTTCAGCGCTTTTGATACAATACGTTTACTTTTGCTGCAGAGCGAACTTCATCGTAAACGTGAAAAGACACGTTTTCCATTGTTTCAGCGCTTTTAACAGACGGTATTGATATCAGTCTTCTGATATTGGTCTGTGGCTGAGTTTATCAAAAACGTCAAAAACACAATAATCAATTAAAACTGCACTGAGTCCAAATCGCACACAGCACAGGAGCGTGCAGCTGTGGGTAAGTGTTTTTGTGCTTCAGTATAATTAACTTTTACATCCCAGAGTTTGTTACGATTAATTGTAATATTTCTGATTAATATGCACAGTTTGAAGACTGTATCCTTTTAGAGCCTGAGAACATGTGCTCAGTGTTTGTTGATCACTCCGACCAGTGTCTCATCAGACTTGTCTTTGAAGAATTAAACTAAAACAGAGGGTGGCCATAGTGTCTCCATAAACACTGCTCATTATGGCACTTCTTAACCTTTTATTAGACTCTCTTTTTTTTTTTTTTTTTTTTTTTTTTTATTAACAGCATTATTAACAAGTTGATAACAACAACAATAATACTAACAACAACAAATGACAACAACAACAATACTAATAATAATACTAACAACAACAAATAACAACAACAACAATACTAATAATAATAATACTAACAACAACAAATGACAACAACAACAACAACAACAACAACAACAATACTAATAATAATAATTAATATCAATCATTGGTGGCAAAAATAACAAAGATTCAGAAATATCGGTAAATTGATTAAAAGGAAAGAAGGGTCGGAGTTGAGAGGAGAGAAGGGATTCATAGTTGTAAAAGATCAGAAAGTGTTGGATGGTAGAGGTCGGTTTCCGATTCGTAATTATAAGGGGGAGATATATATTCCATTGAAATGAAGTCTGCAATGAGATTTTTCCAGTGGTTAATGTGCATGTTGTTACGAGTTTTCCAATTCATGAGGATATTTTTCTTGGCGATGGTTAGAGCTATGAGGAGCATTTTAGAGTTTATATTTTTATTGGTAATTATTGTGAGGTCCCCCAGCAAGCAAAGAGAGGGCGATAGCGGGATGTGGCAGCCAGCTATAGTGGATAGTGACTGTGTGACCTCTTCCCAAAAGTGTTTGATTGGAGTGCAGTGCCAGATTGCATGGATGTATGTATCTATAGAGTTGTGGTTGCAATGAGTGCAAACTTCTGATGTGAAACCCATTTTAGCTAATCTATTGCCCGTGTAATGTGTTCTATGGAGTGTTTTGTATTGTATTAATTGAAGATTGGCATTTTTGGACATGAGATAAATTTTTACAGATTTGGGTCCAGAAGTTGGCATCAGGAGCTATTGAAAGATCATTTTCCCATTTTATTGTTGGTAAGTATATAATCTGAAATTGATTTGAAATGATTTTGTATGTTTTAGATAGAAGTTTTTTGGAGAAGAAATATTAACAAAGTCTGCTATTACTTGTGGAAGTTCTAAATTTATGGATCTGATGTTTATTTTGGCCAGAACAGAGGATTTGAGTTGTAGGTATTTTAAAATTCATTGCTCCCGATGCCAAACTCCTGGGCCAATTTCGGAAATGTTGTTAGCATGTTAGATTTGAAAATATGTTTAATGTGGGTGATACCCCTTTCAGCCCATGTGTGAAAGTTCAGTATTTTTTATTGCTTATAAAGTCCCGGTTGTTCCACAGTGGGGTGAGGTTAGATGGAGCTAATATAGAGTTTGTGATTTGGTGAAATTTCCACCAGGCTGTCAGAGTGGAAGCTATAGTTACAGCATTAAAACATGTGTGTTGTTTGATTGATTTGGTAAGGAATGGTATGTCAGCTATAATTAATTCTTTGCATAGTGATTGTTCTATATCTAGCCATATAGTATCAGATTGGGTGGGTGTATCCATTTGTATATATATTGCAGTTGATTAGCCATTGAGTAATAATGACAATTTTGTGCTTCTAGCCCTCCTTGATCCTTGTTTTTGTAGTGTGGTGAGTTTTATCCTTGGCGTTTTGTTTTTCCAATAGAAGTGAGTGATAATAGAGTCTAGTGATTTAAACCAGGTGAGTGTGGGGTGGGTTGGAATCATTGAGAATAGATAATTCATTTTTGGTAAAATTGTCATCTTAATTACTGCTATCCTGCCAATTATGGAGATTGGAAGGTTGAGCCATCAAGCAAGTCGTCTTCTATTTTTTTTAACATTGGTGTGAAGTTGAGTGTTACCAATTCTGACAGTCTGGAGGAAATCTTAATACCTAAGTAAGTAATGTGATCGTGACATATAGGTATAAGTGCTTGGTGGGGTGCCACATCCCATTTGGTTCTATGTAAAGGAGGATGGAAGATTTGTTCCAGTTTATTGCGTAATCTGAAATTTTTGAAAATGACTGGATTATTTTAATTATTTCTTGAATAGATGCTAGGGGTTCTTGTATAAATAGTAGAATATCATCTGCATAAAGTGAAATTTTATGTGTTTGTTGTGGTGTTTCAATACCTTTGATTGCTGAATTTTGACGGATAGCTGCTGCTAGAGGTTCAATAAAAATAGTAAACAGAGATGGAGAGAGTGGACATCCCTGCCTTGTCCCCCTGTGCAGTGTGAAGCTTTGTGATGTTAGTCCATTGGTTGTGACTGTGGCAGATGGTGATGTATATAAAATCTTAATCCAATTAATAAATGACTCTCCAAAGCCAAATTTTTGTAGTGTGGTGAATAAAAATTTCCAGTTAACCCTATCAAAAGCTTTTTCAGCATCTAATGTGGCAATAAGAGTATCTTTCTGTTGTACTGATGAGTAATGCATTAAATTATATAATCTACGGGTATTAGATTATTGGGTTAGATGCGTGTCTACCTTTTATAAAGCCGGCCTGATCAGGATGTATGATATATGATATAATTTTCTCAATTCTATGAGATAATGCTTTGCTAATTATTTTTATGTCGACATTTATAAGTGAAATAGGACGGTAGTTAGATGTGAGGGTATTGTCTTTGTTAGGTTTAGGAATGAGTGATATAAGCGCTGTATTCATGTGGGATGGGAATTTAGCATTTTGTTTTATTTCCGTTATTGTTCTACTGAATAGTGGGTATAAAGTTGACCAAAAATGTTTGTAGAACTCAGCGGGAAAGCCATCCGGTCCTGGTGCTTTATTATTATGCATATGTTTCAATGCAGAGTGAAGTTCTTTTTCAGTGATTGGTAATTCGAGAGAGGTAATTTGTTCTGTGTTGAGTTTTGGTAAAATGATGTTATCAAGGAATTGGTTTATGTCTTCTTGATTTGGGTCCATATCAGATGAGTATAATTTTGTATAGTATTCTTCAAATATTTTGTTTATCTCGATAGGTGAATTGGTTATCTTCCCTGCTGAGTTTCTAATGGATGTTATAGCTTTTTTCTTTATTTCTTTTAATTTGACTGGCTAAATATTTTCCGGATTTATTGCTGTGATGAAAAGTTTTGTGACGAAGTCTGTGAATCAAAAACTGGTTTCTTTTGTTTATTATTTCATTAAGCAAAAATTTATTTTCTCTTAATTCTTTATAGATGGTTTCCGATTGGTTATTTGCGTGTAAAATTTCTAATTTTTTTATTGTTTCTTCCAGTTGGTCTTCTTTTTCTTTTTCCTTCTTTTTTTTATGGACTGAATATGATATGATTTTTCCCGTAATACTACTTTCCATGTCTCCCAGAGCAGTGATGCTGGCGACTTTGGAGAGTCATTTATTTCAAGGAAGGATGCCCACTCTCTTGAAGTAACTGTCAAATTCTGAGTCTTTCAATAGAGATATGTTAAAACGCCATCTGGTGGAGTGTTTTTGCATTACAGATGGGATCCATGTGAGAGTTACAGGAGAATGGTCACTAATATTGATGGGATGAATTTTGGTTTCTATGATATTTGGTATGATTGAGTTACTGGTTAAAAAGAGATCAATGCGGGAGTAAGTTTGTGGACATTAGAATAAAAGTATATTCTCTGTCAAGTGGGTGTTGTAGCCTCCAACCATCGCCAAGACCAAAATCACTCATGAACTGTTTTATTGTTTGGGAGGACTGCCAGGATTTGCCTTTATATTTTGACCTGTCCAATGATGGATTGATTACCGTATTAAAGTCTCCCCTATAATTATTGAGCCGCTGGAAAGATTTGAGAGAGAGGTAAAAAAATTTGAAAAGAAGGAGGGATCGTCAGAATTTGGTCCATAAATGTTGCCAATAGTGATTGGTTTATTGTTAATTGAAATATTAATAATGATAAAACGACCTTCAGGATCTGAAATAGTTGTATGGTGGTTAAATTGTATTTTTTTGTTTATTAATATGCAAACTCCTCTTTGTTTTGAGTTATAGTAGGAGGAAAAACAGTGGTTAAAATGTGTAGTTTTTAAGCTGTTTTGTGTAGAATGGGAGAAGTGTGTTTCCTGTATTAGACATATATCAGCTTGATTTTTAGGTAATTTAGGACTTTATTTTTTTTTATTTGTGAAGCAACTCCACGAATGTTCCAGGTTAAGAATTTTAGCTGCATGAAGATAGTGTGTATTTCACAATTATATTGTTTGAACATAAGTCTGTGTGCATGGATGTGAATGTGGTTGTGTGTGTGTGTGTGTATGTGTGTACTTGTAGATCTACTGTACCATATGGCAAACAAACGGGACAAACATAAATACTTATAACTAACAACAAAACATATAAACAGTGAGCAAAAAGGCTAATTTGGTGCATTCTGTATACAATGTGTGTGCATGGTGCTAGTAGTTTAGAATTAGTAAAGCCAGGGAGTAGTGTCCTTGTCTCTGAACAATTGTCCATCTATATATATAGTTTGTCTACTGTAATGATTGCTTTTTTACCTTGATTGATCATTGTCTTGCGGATAGGGAAGAGTAGCTTACGTCTGCGGATGATCTCTTGTGGGAATTGGTCGTTGAGTCCGTAATGAGTACCTTTTAACTGCCGGCCCTGACGTTGAACAAGTACTTTTTGTTTGAAATGTTCAAATTTGACGATGATGGGCCGGGGTCGGGTGGAATTGAGAGGTTTCTGTCCTAAACGATGTACGCGCTGGAAGGTGATGTGCTCAACAGTCTCTGGTGTAAGTTTGAGCTGGTTAACCATGAAGTCCTTAACAGATTTTTCGGGGTCTTCGGTGGATGATTCGGCCATGCCGGAAATAATTAAATTGTCTCTCATACTTCGTGACTGTAAATCCAGGATGGTTTCTTGCATAACTTTGTTCTCAGCGGTGACGGAGGTGAACTGAGTGTTTACCGTGGAGAGTTTAGCGGTGAGTGTGGCTATGGAGTTTTTAAATGATTTGTTTTCTTCTGTGAGCGAATCGACTTGTTGTTGACTGTATTCCAGGCTATAACGAAGATTTTGGAATTCTTTATGAAGTACTTCGATTAGTGAAAGTCTAGAATCCAAGTTAGATAGGCTGTTGATTGATAAGAGTATGTCCGAACAGCAGTTTGTTTTGATAGGAGTGGATGTTGGTGATGTTGGTGATGATGAAGAATCGGTTGATATGGGAGAGTCCGAAGTGCGGAAGTTTATTAGACTCTCTCACAGATATAAGCTCGTAGATCTAGGCCTCGTGTGAGTCCTACTGAATAATTAAAAAAACTGATACGTGCACTTATAAACTAGCAGCACAATGGAATCTAACTTTACTGCACAAAGTCAGAGACAGGACAGGTGTGTGTCCACAGTTCAACATTTATGCACAGATTTCACTTTTTTTTTTATTATTATTTTTGTTGGAAAAACCAAAAAGCATAATTTATTATGTTGGGATTACACATCTGTCAACATTCATTATTGATCATTAGATAATAATAATATATAAACTGTCTCATTCAAAGTTAAGTGCAAAAACGTAAAGGTCTGAACAAAGTCTATTGGTTGTGGCTCCAAACAGATGCAAATAATTATTTTTTGGCGAGAAGTGGGTCTTTGGCTCCAAAAGGTTGCTGAGCCCTGCTCTAGAGTTAAAATCTAAAGTTGCATCTGTAGAAGAAGAATAAATATAAGATGTGCTCTGAGACGAGACTGAAGCCTTTAAAAAGTGGATGTAATCTGGTCAAGTCCAGACTCTCAGCAGTGCTTCTTCAGCAGCACTCTGGAGCTTTATATGAGTCTAAAACAAAGAGGTCAAAGAGGTCACTGGCTAACAGCCTTGTTTGTGTGTTTTACAGTGATAAAGTTCTGTCTCACTGAGGAAGTGAAGGAGAACCTGACGGCTGTTGTAGGAGCCTCCATCACATTCCCAGACCCTGTGGTGGAAAAAGGATTTTTGATATTTGGTCCAAAAACAATTGCTTCTGTTTCAGAGAGAGGACTTGAGATTGAAGAAGTCATTTACACAAACAGACTTCACTGGAACAACACTGGACTCTTTACACTCACAGGTCTACAGAAAAATGACTCTGGAGTTTATACCATTGACTCCAAAAAAGGAACTGTCCTTTGTCGATATTATGAACTCAAAGTTTATGGTGAGTAACATTTCAAATGCTACAGTATTTGTAAATGTTTGTAGAAGATTTACAGTGTGATGTCAAACTCAGCTTCAGGTCGACAAAAGTGAGTCAGCAGTATATTTAATCATCTGTGGAGGTTCTCATCCAGATCATAAAGCCATAAACGATTATCCCTTTAACATCTGATAATAAATATTGCATGCTTATATTTTTCAAGAAGTACTAACACTAACATTAGTTCCACATTAGTTATAAGTGTATTATCATTCTTTTTTTGGGTCAGTGATACACTGTGTCCATAATTGTTTTTTGACTTACAAATTTAATTTGGTAATAGGGCTGTACACAAATAATAAGGCAGAGCAGATGTAGACTGACTAATCCCAAAATAAAGTCCATTGCAACAGTTGAAGGGTTGAAATAAAAGCTTGCCTGATCATTTAAATTTGCTGCTTTGACAAACTTATATTTATTTTAAGTTAAGGGTCATGGGGTATTAGGAACAAATATTTACGGTGCCAAAGAAAACACCTTGTGGTTGGACAGATAAATGTTTTTGAACTGTTTTACACAAGAGACTGCTACAGCTCTGTTTCTAGTCTGTTCCACTCATTGATTGTAGCGTATTAATCTAAAGGGTTCCATGAGAAAGGCTTGGGTTCCACTCAAATGCTCTTCTTCTTTTGACTGACTTCTCTCAGGGCAGTCACCTAGGCCACACTGTCCCCTGCACTTTCTGTAGCGTATTGCGGTTATAAAGGGATATTAAACCTCGTAAACCTGTTGAATCACAAACATTAAACTGGTTTTGTGTAGTGCTTCTTAAAACAGCATCTGACCTTGTACTTTCTATTGTCAGTGTTTCACAAACCTTTTAACCTGACCTTACTGTCCAAACACATGTATGGGTCAGTTGGTGATACAACAAACTGGGGTAAATCTCCAGTTCCTTGTAAAAAAAAAAAAAAATTCATCCTCTTGTTTCTTATATTTGAATGATTTATTATATATTTTTTCTTCTCAGACCCAGTTGCACTTCCAGTAGTGACCACTCTGAATGTGAGCGATGACAGCTGTACCTTACAGTGTTCGGTGAAGAAAACAGAGCAGACGACACTGAGTTGGTTCAGAGGAGAGGACATAGTGACCAGGAGCAGCTCTGAAGTGTTACCTCTCACTGTAAACCAAAGAGATTTAACCTCAGAGTATCTGTGTGTGGCTGCCAACCCTGCAGAAAAAGACTCTCCCAGTCGACTTAACCTCATCCTGCAAACGGACTGTCCCCCAGCTGAGTGAGCCTCCAGGAAGAAATATTTGTAAGAACATTATAATACATTTTGTTATAATTTTAAACAGATTAATTTTAACAATTGTATAAATACATTTACTTCTGTTAACTGTTCCTTCATCGCTTTTTTGTTCTTGTTTTGGCAGATACCATCTATGTCAAAACTCCCATCGTCTGTACTATACTCATTCTTCTTTCTGTTGTCATTGTCAAAAGTGCTTTAAAAAAATGGAAGAACAATACTAACACTAGGTAGGCACATTTTATTGTCAGGTTTGCTTGATTGAAATTTTTTGAACCACTGTGTTTGCAGTAGGTTGTAGTTGTAGGTTGGAGATTGAGGCCTTCTCTCGTTGCTTTTCTCGGCTCAGTCAAATTCAGCAGGATTTTTAAGATTTTGTGAAATTACTGCAGCCCAGATTTTGAGATTATTAATTCAGGTTTAAACCAATAAAAAACATGTTTAGGGATTAGGATGAGTGGCCTTAAGGTGACCAACAAAGTCTTTTACTTTTATGCAGCAGCTGTAATTTTAACAGAACTAAAAGGTGCTGGAAACTGTTGAATATTTAGTTACTACAAAATAACAATTGCAATTAATGTGATTATATTAAAAATAACACATATATTGTTTGCTTTAAAGCATGTCTTGTCTTCATGTAATAAAAACTAAGCTTAAAACACTGTGTGCTGTTGTTGCAGGCCAGTGAGGAGCGTTTAGGAAGATACTCTGAAATTCTTCTGAGAAATGAGCCTCAGGAGTCCTACAGCATTGTTCCAGAGACACAGACATTATTTACATTGTCTTGGGACGCAGTGGCTCAGTGGTAGAGCGGTCGTCCTTCAACTGGAAGGTAGGCGGTTCGATTCCCGCACGCCCCACAGTTCATACTGTCGTTGTGTCCTTTGGCAAGACACCTAACCCCCCTTCCCTTCAGTGGTGTTCCAGCTGTAACTGGTGACTGGAAGCTTCATGTAAGTCACTTTGGATAAAAGCGTCATAAATGACTAAATGTAAATTGTGGAAAGATGAACTAAAAGGACCATAATTAAAGCAACACTATGTAACTTCTCCTGCTGTAAACCAACAAAGGACCAAAGAGGCAAAACTCAGACGGGACTGTTCATAACAAACCTATAAATATTTTTGGGTCATGTTGTAAATTCTGCGTTGATTTGAAGCGATCTGTGTTACAGAGATAAAAATCTGTCAAAGCGGGCAAAACTTATCCATTAAACCGTCAAAAGTAATTTCATTAATTCTTGTTGTAATGGTTTTCTGGCTCTGTATCATGTGGTAGAAAGTATCACATTGTTGCTTTAATTAAATAAAAGAAGATTAGAAAATATTGAAGAGGTATTTTTTAAAATGTTAGAGATAAACATTTTAAAACATATATATTAATATTAATAATATTTGTAAAGTGTCAGATTTTGTTCTTTTTGCTGCCGACACAAACGTTTTTTATGGATGATTTCTTGGAAAATTTCTCCAAAGAAATGGAAATAAATAAAAAAAAAAAAATTGAAATCTAGAAATTATTAAATGTGTGCAAATGTATTTTTACATCTCCAACATTCTTACTTTTATACATATTTTTAAATATCTTAATTGTTTTTGACTAATCTATTTTTCTGTCTGTTTTATTCCGCAAGCTGATCTTTTTAATCCTGTACTTTGTTCTTTTATCTTTGTCCTTTTTTTTGTTAAAGATATCAGTTCTTTTAAGTTTGAATCGACTATTTCTATTTTCAAACCTCTTCTGAATGTTTAATGGTAATGCTTTTAGGGCCCTTTTTTGTAAGATAAATATAGGCTATAAGTATAAGGCTATAACTATAAGGTTTTGCATGCTGACCTCCAAATTTCTACACAGTACGTTAAATATGGCACAATCATGGAATTGTACAGATTAATTAATGCTGATTTATTTAGAATTAAGAATAATTTTGTATTATGTAACATGGCAATGGTTTTGGCAATTTTTTCTTTTGTGTAATTTATATGAGATTGCAAAAAGCAGAGATGAGCAGATCCACAGATGAGCAGATCCACACCCTATACCCTGGAGAGGGTATAGAGCTGGTCCAGTGTTCCACGAAAACCGCATTATTCTTCCTGAATCCAAGGTTTGACTATCGGCCTCCAGTGCCCTGGCATAGACTTTCCCGGGGAGGCTGAGGAGTGTGATCCCTCTGTATCTGGAACACACCCTCCAGTCCCCCTTCTTGAAAAGAGGGACCACCCCGGTCTGCCAGTCCAAAAGTACTGTCCCCAAACGGCACGCAATGTTGCAGAGGTGTGTCAGCCAAGACAGCCCCACAACATCCAGAGAGACCTCTGGACTGGCAGGCCAGGGTCCCTCTTTTCAAGAAGAGGGTGTGTTCCAACTACAGAGAATCAAACTCCTCAGCCTCCCCGGGAAAGTCTATGCCAGGGTACTGGAGAGGAGAATGTGGCCGATAGTCGAGCCTGGGATTCAGGAGGAACAATGCGGTTTTGTTTCACATATTTTGTTGACCAAAATAAAGAAAAAAACAATATCGTCTTTTATGTGAACAATTTACTTTATAGGGCAACAAAACATTTACTCAAGAAAACACTATAAGAACTACTTACAAATATCAATCAGAAACACAACATCTTTCAGACAGAGCAAAGCAAACTTTACTGGATTCTTTTCTGGCTTTGTGTTTCTTTTTCTCCTGTTGTTTAACCTTTTACATAATATTGTGGTCAGCTGTGTTGAGTAGTAGTAGTAATGGTAGTAGTAGTAGTAGTGATAATGGTGGTAGTAGTAGTAGTAGTAGTAGTAGTAATAGTGGTAGTAGTAGACAGTTAGCATCGTTGGCAGCATCTTTGCTTGTGTTTTAATTATTTTATTCCTGATTCCATTTCATATTTTGGCATAGTTCTTAACATTTATCATGGTTCATCTTTAGTCCTAGAGCCACAGAGACGACATAAAGTTTTTAGGGTTAGTGCATATTCATTGTAAGTATACATTAAAGCTAATGTGTAGTTTCAGTGCTGATAACTTTAATATGTCTCACTATAAAGAGAGCTGTCTCAACATATTAAAACTAATATCCGTTTGACATTTGAAACACAAATACCAGAGCTGTAAATAGACTTTGAAGCAACAGGTTATTTCACAAAACAACCCGGAGCAGCAGAGGTACAATATATCTGCTGTAGATATGGTTCCAGTGTCTTCATGGAGCCTTGTCAGTCATGGGCCCTTAGAATCAGCCCTCACAGTTGTCCAGGCGAAGGTCTGCGGTGCTCCAGATCCATGGTCCACAGCCCTCCATAAAGCAATATCCACATGTCATGGCTCACTTCACTCAACCCCGTCCCACGTCATCTTCCAAAGGTATCGGATTTTCAAACTTTATCCAAACAGGCAGGTTTTTGACAGTATAATAGCCAGACTAATGCTGTGCTATGAAATGTTGACCCAGTATATGAGAGTGTTTTACCTGTTGCCTGTGAAATCAATAAGTCAATAGGCTCATCATGTTGCAATCTTAATTAACAATTTATTTCAAATGGATGATTATAACATGACAACAGTTTACACAATTGTACGCACAAAGCGGTCAAAACCTATTTGCCCTCCCGAGGTCAAAACCTGCCCGCTACCTGTTTACTGAGCTGACAGCACCACTCAGTGGACAAAACTGTAAATAACACAAATATTTTCAAACATGTATGGCTCTAATAGGCCCAATAGCAATGTAATAATATGGAACAGAAATACAATATAATAAAATATGTACTAGGCAGAAGACGGGCTCATCACAGACTGGTTTTACAGATGGCACACTGAGGGATTAGCAAGTTACATTAGCCTTAAGCCAGCCAGATAAATCCACATGTGTATTACCCCATTAAAACATCTTTTAGCTCAGTTTTACAGTGAACAAACTTGTATATATTTCAAATAACATGAATACAGTTGACAGTTAGGCAGTAATTATACAATGGACATTGTACATGAAAACACAATATCTGAACTCAGTGCTAAACAAAAGAGAGAAAAACTGAAAAGCTAATGTACAAACCTGATTCCAAAAAAGCTGGGACACTGTACAAATTGTGAATAAAAACAGAATGCAATGAAGAAGTTTCAAATTTCAATATTTTCATAATACAACATAGATGACATATCAAATGTTGAAAGTGAGACATTTTGAAATGCCATGCAAGATATTGGCTCATTTTGGATTTCATGAGAGCTATTCCAAAAACGTTGCAGGGACACGTAGCAATAAGAGGCCGGAAAAGTTGAATGTACATATGAGGAACAGCTGGAGGACCAATTTGCAACGTATTCGGTCAATTGGCAACATGCTTGGTATAAAAAGAGCCTCTCAGAGCGGCAGTGCCTCTCAGAAGTCAAGATAGGCATTCCCCCAATGCTGCAGCAATATCAGAAAGGAGTTTCTCAGAGAAGAAATTGCAAGACGTTTGAAGTTATCATCATCTACAGTGCATAATATCATCCAAAGATTCAGAGAATCTGGAACAATCTGTGCGTAAGAGTCAAGGCCAGAAAACCAGACTGACGCCACTGCATCACAAACAGGAACGCTACTGTAATGGAAATCACAAAATTAAACTTCCACATCATTGCATTCTGTCTTTATTCACAATTTGTGCAGTGTCCCAACTTTTTTGGAATCAGATTTGTATTAGTAAACCTACAAACTTGGTTCATGAGCATAATAAATTCCAGCTGCTGTTGTGAAAGAGAGCACCTAAGCCTGTTTGAGATTCATTTTAGGAAAAGCTTCTTTCACAAGCTTACAAACGTGTATGCAAGCCTTATGCATCTGTAAGAAGGTTGCACTGCCTCGAATCAGGGACTTTTTTTCCCATTTGAGGCTCTAATTTATTGAACTGGGGTTGAGAAGCCCAATTAAGACCGGCCCCACAGAAAAAATCCCAAAATTGCCCTTGTGTCGTGGGCCGTGCCGGAGTTTAATGGAGAACACAAATGGAGTTTTTGTTCTGCTCTCAGCTGCTCCCTGTCTCAGTCAGGCTGCCCTACAGACATCTGGTGGTTTTGCGAAAGTAATGCCTTTTGCTAATGCTACAAAATGTGGCACTAAAGAATTTTCTGAAAGGAAAAGGTGTTTGTACTCTATGCCTACTTCCTTTTAACCATTGTCCTAGTTACCCAGTGACCCCTTGTCCCAGGCACCCATGTATGTATCTTTTACCAGATTTTCCCTGTATGTGTGTGTGTTTATTAAACTAATAATGTTTTAAACCATACACTCTGATATTATGTTTTCTCTTTTCTATTAATATGCTCCTAGATGTATTAATATAACTTCCCATACTTGATTATAAACCATAAGGCACATAATATAAACGCATGCATAATGAATAGCTAAATAAGTACAGAGAAATAAAAGATATAACATTAAAAAAATTACACCACAAGCCTCCCCAGAGGGTTCTGTGAAACTGTTCTGTTCTGAGTCAGGTTAATACAATGTAACAAGTAGCACAGTGAGTAGAAGCTCACGCCCCTCGGGTTCATTCGATCAGCGGTTTCTCCAGGTCAAAATCTGGTACAGCACACATCTGTAAAGAAAACAGAAAACAAAACAGAGACAATTTAGAAGAAATATCATCCTCATTACAGGTTTACACTGGCTCTAACACCGTGTTTTAACAGAAAACTGTTGTTCATTAATCTTCCATTGTCAAACTAATGTGTGGAGGAGATTTTAGTTGAGTTTTAGTTCATTCGACTACAGACCTCAAACTGAACATATTTACAACGTTAATAAATGATTTGGATTACAAAGTATGTGCTGAGAAATGTCAGTGTGCTCAAGAACCAACCACTTTATCAGCAACTATTACACTTCCTGGAACGTCACATGAGAAGCTGGTGTCGACCAATAGGAGCGTTCTGCTTTTGAGTGATTGGCCAAAGTTTACAGAGCTGGGTCAGAGGTCCGCATCTTTAAATCCTCTATAATAAACATTAGATGGCATCATGAAGACTGTTTTTTTTCTACAATATACTATTTGGGGTTTAAACCATTTTCAGTAGGAAAAAAAAAGTATGGAAAAAAAAAAAAAGAAATCAGGTTTAGTCTGTTTAAGGTCACTTCTCTTAAGCCCTGTGTGCTCTGATTGGTCAGTGGGACCATCTGGGCTGTAGTAATTTGTGACTTCACAAAATCTTAATTTGACTGAGCTGAGGAAAATACATCAGACGGCAACTCTAGAGCTTTTACACGACCAAAAATGTCTATAACTCATTAAAGCAAGAAGAGATAAGGCATTCTTTTAAAATCTTACCTGCCTTGAGTTTGTAATACGCTTTCTTTTCTTGGAAACTACTTATTCTTGACAATGACAGCAAATATAGAATTAGTAGAATCAAGACGATGGCAAAGATGACATAGATATCTGCAAAAAAAGAATAAAAAGTGTTAAAGGAAAAGTTAGGATAAGCACAGTGAAGCCAATCTGTCACTTCTGATTTAAAATTAAGAGAAAATCTATCATATTGTTCTTACAGTTAATTCCCTTACTCAGCGGCTGGGGGACAGTCCAGTTGCAGGATGAGGTTAAGTTGACTGGGAGAGTCTTGTTTTCTGCAGGGTTGGTAGCCACACACAGATACTCTGAGGTTAAATCTCTTTGGTTTACAGTGAGAGGTAACACTTCAGAGCTGCTCCTGGTCACAATGTCCTCTCCTCTGAACCAACTCAGTGTCGTCTGCTCTGTTTTCTTCACCGAACACAGTAAGGTACAGCTGTCATCGCTCACATTCAGAGTGGTCACTACTGGAAGTGCAACTGGGTCTGAGAATAAAAAAATATCCACAAGAAAAATATTTAATTAAAACAACAACAAACTTAGTCAACAACACTGTTCTTAGACCCTCCATCAGAGCAAAGTAAAAAATATATTTTACACTTCCATCCTGTTTCCTGTCCCGGTCCTGTCCCAAGTCTGGCTGAACATGCACTGATCACAACACATTACCAAACAGAATATGGAACAAACTTCTAGATAAAATTGAACAAAAATCTTAAAGTGGCACAAATGTTGATTTTGTAGATAAATAATAAGCATGCATTAATTTAACAGATCATGGCCAAGGGTCATTAGTCGGCCGATTAGTACGGTGAAAGATGTCGGTCTGAAGAACATTCTTAGGATCGCAACGAATGACTGCACGTATGAGCCGCCCTCATCCAGTGCTTTAAGTGGGCCGGTACGCACCTGTACTCAGTACCGCCACTTCTCCGTGCGCCCACACACACACACACACACACACACACACACACACACACACACACACACACACACACACACACACACACACACACACACACACACACACCATATACTGAACATTATATAGTACAGTATATATTGAAGGTCTACTACTGGTTGGTACAAGTTTAGGCAACAGTAAAACACTGAATCAATTATGTGGATGAAAAGCCTCAGCACTGACCCTAAAAGCAACACCACAGAACTTTTGACATGAAAACAGATGGGGTCTTCCCTTCAGCTTGGTTGTGTTGCAACTTAAACAATACTGCCCTCATGGGGTGATATGATGTAACTACAGTTTCAGCCACATTGAGCAAACGTCAAGAGAATCAAAAACAGAAAAGATCTCACACAATAATGACGTCAAGAACACTGGTTGAAGTAAAAACACTGGAAAATCCCACACTTGGCTTATTGACAAGACAAAGGGTCTTTCTTTTGGTGACTTTAGCGTTTGGCTAATTAGCTGCTCTGCCTCTCCATCTGACCTAAATGTTGTAGTGAGCTATTGTTTTTAGGTTTTTACTGTGTTTGTAAGATTCTTTTACTTTAATACATTATGTACAGTGCTTTATTACGGTCTATTTAACATAAACATATAATTGATTGTAAATAATGTCACATATGTACAGTACTATGTGTTAACTCAGTTAAAGTATTAATGCTCTGAGATTAGTGCTTACATCATGGCGACAGCGGTAAAGGCACTGTGCCTCCTCGAAGAGCCAGATCTACCTTTGCAGGGCCCTAAACAAAATACTGCTACAATTTTGTCTGGACCTATTCCTCTCAGGTGTCTCTTAAATTTGTTGTGTTTCTGTTGTATCTAGTCTCAGATATTAATGACTGTGGGCCAACTGCATCGAACAGATTGACACGTGGATGCAAAATCATTTTCTCCAACTGAACAGAACCAAGACTGAACTAATAATCTTTGGGCCACAGAAACTTAGAGAAAGTGTCAGCAGTCACCTCGAGTCTCTTTCTCTAAAATCTAAAAACCAGGTTAGAAATCTGTCCATCATGGACTCAGACATAAATTTCCGCAGTCACATTAAATTACATCATCTGCATTTTTAAAAACCTTGAAAAAAAAATTCCTCTTTAGCTCTGCCTACATTACTACTTAAAGTGTCTTTTAAAATGTTTAACATGTTACATTTCTTATTCTAAATCTTGTAAATTGTCTTCTATTCCTGTAAAGCACTTTGAGTTACCCAGTGTATGAATTGTGCTATATAAATAAAATTGCCTTGCGTCAATTGAATTCACTTATTCATCCCGGAGTCTTTTACAATTAAAACGTACAGTTTAAGGACTGTATCCTTTTAGCACACAAGTGAATGTATTTCTTGATCACAAAAGCTTGTCTTCAATTAGTTAAATTGTTACAAGTGAACACAGTGTTACAGTGAACCACATCCATTCATCAGCCTTTATTAAAAATATGACTCTAGATCAACGTGAAGGTGAATGTGTTATAACACTATTGTCTTGTGATCCCTAAACTCTCGGTCTCAAACTCCTTTTTACTTTGTCTTGTCTTGGATAAAACTGGAAAAAATGTATGTTATAATTTGAGATCAATACAACTGTTATATATATATTAGACACTGAACAATGACACACAGGGCATTTCTTGCCATGGAAATTAAATGTGCTGAGCAGATACTAATGTCACCATCCCTTAAGATAAATATCCTTTAAATATGCACGTTCCTACAGCAAAGGAACTTTAAATCCAACCTGGAAAAGCATCAATAATGTAATACGTTTAAAGGCAAGGAAATAAAATTTAGCGCTGAACAAAAATCAATAAACAGTTTTCCACTGTCCAAAGGCTTTAGGCAGGTCTATAAATAAAAGATTCAGTTTTGACTCTTTGCAAATGGATAACAACAGAGCAATAGCATTTACATTCAGTCAATGTAAATACATTGAGTACAGCAGCATATACTACACCAAAGACAAATAAAATACTAAATAAACTGAATGTTCTTTTAGATTTGCATTGTGTGAGCTGGAGGAGAGTCAACGCTCAGGGTTTTTCTGTTTAATCATCAACCTATAAAGTGCAAAGTTGTGAGCTTCGGATAAATGCATTTGGCTCCAGCCTTGCATTAGGGAGGTTGATAAGAGAATAGCCCACTTCCCATTAATAAACTCTAAAACCTATTATTCTCTGGGCAAGCTCAGACCTGCTCAGCACTAAACAGGCTCATCCTGTTTCTCTAATGTTTCAAATGTTTTGGTTTGAAAGATTATCACAGAAAAGCCATTGAGAGTCTTGAACATGTCATTTCTTTTGCTCAGACACTTTGCATTTGTTTTACGTTTGGTCTCACTTTCTCTTTGTCAAATGTAAAAGCCACGAATCATAAACGGAAACTGTTATTCTTAAAAAATCAATGAAAAACTGAAAGTGATGGAGCAGATACAGGAGTCAGATTAAAGATTATATAACAATGTACTGCTGCAGACTTCATGTTCTTATAAAAGCGTGTGAAAGTAAAGTGAGTGAAACCTGTTCTTTCCACTGCAGATGAAACTGTGGGCAGTAAAATAAGGTCTGTTTTCCTGCAGGTTGTACATGAAGCATATCAAACCTCCTTCTGTGACAGACTGCAGCTCACTGAGAACGTGTGGTTCATGACTACAATAGGCAGTGGTTGGTTTTTGACTTTGAGACACAAGGCTGACTAATGCAGGATATTGGTGGAATGGTATATGGAACAAATGGTTGACCTTTTTAAAGCGGCACTTTGCAGGTCTGGCTGTTTCTTTGCTGTCTTCTTTCGTATTTTTTCCTGATAAAGCTCCCCCTACAGCTTCAGTGTAATGTTAAAAAAACACTGTTGTAAAAACTCACTTTTCCCGTTTGACCATGAGGACCGGCTTTCTCTGCTTTAGCTTCTTGAAAATGAAAAGCTTTCTCTCACAAATCCATTTTATTTCAAAGCAAGAGCGCCCAAGGGAGGATGTAGATTCATGATACTCATTTAGACATCGGGACTACATTGAAAGTCATCAGATGTGTGTGTCCGACTACTGTGTTTTGGTTGCGGGGAACTCACTCTCAAAGCTCCGCCCTTAGCATGGAGCATTAACACTAGATCTAATCTAGTGGCACCATGCACACCTTTTTCTTTTTCACTTTTATGTTTTTTTGGATTTTATATTAATTTTATAAATAAAAAATATGGATTTTTTTTCAATAGCTTTCAGGTCATGTTACCTAGTCACTTCAATCCACTTCATATTCATAGTACTAGCCTAGTAGAACAATGCACACCTCTTTTTTTACACTTTTGTCTTTTTTAAATTTTATATGAATTTTTCTATGTAACAATTATGATTTTTTTCAATAGCTTTTAGGTCATGTGACCTAGTCACTTCAATCCACTTTATATTCAGTACTAGACTAGTAGTACCATGCACACCTCTTTTTTTAACTTTTGTCTCTTTTTTAATTTTATATAGATTTTTATGTACAAAATCAAGGATTTTTTTTAAATAGTAGCTACCATGCACACCTATTTTTTTCCAATTTTGTATATTTTTGTATTTTATATAAAAAAAATTATGTAACAATTATGATTTTTTTCACTTTTGTCTTTTTTTAATTTTATATGATTTTTTTATTTAAAAACTCAATATTTTTTTTCAATAGCTGTTGGCATGTTATCCACTCACCTCAAATAAATCCTTTAATACTAGTCTATCAGAATCATGCACACCTCTTTTTATTGTGTTTTTTCTCTTTTCTGATTATACATGAATTTTTAAAAATTCTGCCAGCTTCTGGGTCAAATTGCAAACCTGCCACTTCAAATCCATCCATCCATCTTCTATCGCTTGTCCGGGGCCAGGTCGCTGGGGCAGCAGTCTAAGCAGAAATGCCCAGACTTCCCGCTCCCCAGACACTCCCCCCAGCTCTTCAGGGGGATACCGAGGCCAGCTGAGAGACATAGTCCCTCCAGCATGTCCTAGGTCTTCCCCGGGGTCTCCTCTTTAAGGAGGCATCCAGGAGGCATCTGAAACAGATGCCCGAGCCACCTCAGCTGGCTCCTCTCGATGTGGAGGAGCAGTGGCTCTACTTTTACCTCCTCCCAAGTGACTGAGCTCCTCACCCTATCTGTAAGGGAGCGCCCCGCCACCCTGCGGAGAAAGCTCATTTTAGCCGCCTGTATTCGGGATCTTGTTCTTTTGGTCATGACTCAAAGCTCATGACCATAGGTGAGAGTAGGAATGTAGATCGACCGGTAAACTGAGAGCTTCACCTTGCAGCTCAGCTCCTTCATCACCACAACAGACCAATACATTGACCCCATCACTGCTATAGCTGCACCAATCCGTCTGTCAATCTCACGCTTCATCCTTCCCTGACTCATAAACAAGACCCCAAGATACTTGAACTCCTCCATTGAGGCAGGCACTCCACCAACCTGAAGGGGGCAAACTGCCTTTTTTCGACTGAGAACAATGGTCTCAGACTAGGAGGTGCTGATCCTCATCCCAGCCGCTCCACACTCGGCTGCATACTGTCCCAGTGCACACTGAAGAATCTGGCTTGATGGAGCCAACAGGACTATATCATCTGCAAAAAGCAGAGACGAGATCCTGTGGTCCCCAAACCAGACTCCCTCTGGCCCTGACTGCACCTGGTTTTCCTGTCCATAAAGATAATGGACAGGACCGGTGACAAAGGCTGCTGCTCCGGTTGTATAGGGACCGGACAGCCATTAGTAAAGGGCCCCGGACCTCATACTCTCAGAGCACCACCCACAGGGCACAACGAGAGACACTGTCAAATGCCTTCTCCAGAAACACAAAGCAAATGTGGACTGGTTGGGCAAACTCCTATAAACCCTCCAGCACCCTGAAGAGGGTATATAGCTGGTCCAGTGTTCCATGACTGGGACGAAAACCGCAATGTTCTTCCTGAACCCGAGGTTCGACTATTGGCCGCATTCTGTAGTTGGAACAGACCCACCGGTCCCCCTTTTTGAAAAGAGGGACCACCACCCTGGTCGGCCAATCCAGAGGTACTGTCAATAACCACCATGCAATGTTGCAGAGGCGTGTCAGCCAAGACAGCCCCACAACATCCAGAGACTTGAGGTACTCGGGTGTATATCATCCACCCCAGATTTTTACCCCACTCGGATCCAACTCGCCACCAGGTTGTGATCAGTTGACACCTCTGCCCCCTCTTCGCCCTAGTGTCAAAGACATTTGGCCGGAGATCCGATGAAACAACTACAAAGTCCTCCAGCCCAAGGTGTCCTGGTGCCACATGCACTGGTGGACACCCTTATGCTTCAACATGGTGTTTGTTATAGCCAAACTGTGACTAGCACTTAAGTCCAATAACAGAACACAACTCGGGTTCTAAACAGAGGGGCCGTTCCACCCAATCACGCCCCTCCAGGTGTCACTGTGGCTGCCCACGTGAGCGTTGAAGTCCCCTAGTAGAATGACTATCTCTTAACTCTCGGTATCTCTTAACCCACCGCACAAGCTCAGGTTCCTTCCCCGCCAGTGAGGTGACATTCCATGTTCCTTGCGCCATATTCTGTGTTCGGGCATTAGGTCACCATGCCCCGCCCTTCAACTGCCACCCAATCCCCAGGTGGTGGACCCACTCATGGAAGGTTGGCCCCACGTCACTCCTTTGGGCTGAGCCCGGCCGGGCTCCGCTTCTCAAATCCACAAATTACATTTCTTGTCTAACATAATCACACACAATACAGTACTATATCATTGTACCGATTTGGTGGTCTTCTTGCATTTCTGCCTTCCTAACTTTCTGTGCATGTGTTCCCAAAAAAGCTATTGAAAAAATCTTTGACTTTGTACATACATTTTAAATAATATTTTTAAAAAGAGAAAATTGGGGGGAAAAAAGAGGTGTGCATGGTACTACTAAACTAGTACTATGGATATAAGGTGGATTTAAGTGACTAGGTCACATGACCTGAAAGTTGTTGAAAAAAAACATTGATTTTGTACATAAATTCATATAAAATTTAAAAAAAAGACAAAAGTGGACAAAAAGACAGAGGTGTGCATGGTGCAACTAGATTAGATCTATTATTTTAAAGTGGTTTGGAGATAATACATTTGTTTATCTTGAATCTATTGAATTTTATTTTTTACAGTACTTCATTCCCCGTGATCGTTATTTATTGACGGTCCCTAAGTATTAATGCTCCGTGGTAAGGGCGGAGCTTCGAGAGTGAGTTCCCGCAACCAAGACACGGTGTGGAGCTGAATATCCAACGTCCAACGTCAATCTAACTTCACTGCGGTTAATAAGAGGGGACTCAAGAATAAAATAACTGAATAGGCGTAAATGAGTGCAGGCGTGGTCAAGAGAGGCTCTGTGTGTGGAGCACGATGTAGTTTGTGTGATGGACAATGGACAGGACAACGCAGAAACGGATTTTTATTCGGTTTTTCGGTGAGTTTTCAGCTTCATTTCAGCGCTTTTGATACAATAGAGCAGAGCGAACTTCATCGTGGTAAAATGTGTTACTGGGTTATAAACAGAGGTGTCACATTTTAACATTTGGGTAACTACAGTAAGATATTTATATCAGTTTTCTGATATCGGTCTGATAACAATCTAAATAGCATTTTAACTTATTAATGTATCCTTGGCAGCACTTTATTTTATCTATTAATTTATTTATTTAAAAGGGACAGCGCATATTGATGAACATAAAAATGTAAATATGCCAGAATTAGCACAGTGGCTACTTTCCATCTGTAGTCCCTGGCAGGTCAGGACAAGATAACAGACAACATAACCCAATAAAACACACATTCAATACAAATGACAACATTAGCAGCATTTTCTGGCAATAATAAATCAATTTGTTTAAAATTACAAATATTAAAATTTTAAATTTTACAAAGTCTTTTTACATGTTTTTTAAAAGACAAAGTTGAGTCCAAGTCACAGTCTACAATTTCAATCTCCCCCTCTTTTAAAATTACATGTGAGCTTGGCTTTGCAGTCGGGCGTTTTGAAAATACCATATAAACAGTCTTTTTAGAATTTAACAGAAGACATGATTTTCTGAGCCACTCGTCAATGCAAGTCATAGCTTCTGTCAATTTTACAGAGAGTTCATCATCAGACTTTGCCTTTGTAAAAATTACAGCATCGTCCGCATATAGCTGAGAATTAATGTGTGGGCAAACATTTGGCAAATCATTAATATATAATGAAAATAAAATGGGCCCAAGTATAGAACCTTGAGGTACTCCAACTTGACAGCCTAGATATGTAGATTTAATACCGCTGTTTGAGACACAATGGATTCGGTCTGATAAGTAAGATTTCATCCAAGAAATAGCTTGTTCTGAGAAATTAAATTTAGTCAGTCTAGATAATAATATTCGGTGATCAACCGTATCAAATGCCCTTTTTAAGACCAGAAAAATGGCACCCACAAGAGGGCAACTATCCAAATAGTGTTTCACTTTTTCCAGAAAATTATTAATTGCAACTTAGAAGGTTTTACACCATATATTGTAAAATGAATATACTTTATACTCAAATGTCAAAACTTTTACTCAAATCAATGAACAACAGTAATAAGGCCCCATTCTTACAGATCATTAACTAAAAAAAGTTGTTTTAGGGTTTAGTTACTCTTTAATATGCTTTAGTCTTTTTATTAGCTTGTTACTGTTGCGACTGTCTAGAGTCTAAACCAGGGGTCTGCATCCTTTTGAAGCCAAAGTGCCACTTCTCGCCAAAAATATAAACTATGCATCTGTTAGGGTCTGCAACCAATAAACCTATTTCAGACCTTTTAAATTATCCTTTTTATAGGCCTATATTATGTATTAATCGTTAATATATGCTGACTGATGTGTAATATTCAGCATAAATGAACACTGTTCAAAATGAGCTGAGAAAAAATATACTGTGTGATAAATAAATACATGTTCCCATGACCATAAAGGCTACGCTTAAATGTTTCAATCAGTGATTCAAAAAGCACTGGAATCTTTTTAGCCTTTGTAACATAAATGCTAATAAATCATAAAGAGTGCTAAAGTTTATTTTGCTAGCTTCTTTACAAAATTTGTTTAAATCTTATTCCTGGTCTGTTGTGGTAGTTTGGGAACATCAGCTGCTCTCTGATTTGGGAAGGGGAGCTCTGGTGTGTTTTTTAAAGGAACGTGCCAAAGCCCAGTGTCAGGTACAGGCAGAAGGACTCACGATGCTGATCCCACAAAGACAGATGTTTCACAATTATTTATTTCCAAGGCAAAGGTACAAAGTCCGAAATCCAAAAAGCGTGGTCAAAAACAAGGCACTAGGAGACTGATGGCAAGATGAACTAGGAAACGCTGGAATGCTCACACAGGGGTAGAGACAATCTGGCACAGGACAGGGGACAGACTATAAAGGGAACACAATGAGGCACAGGTGGAACACATTAGGGGCGGAGCAGGTAATCACAGTGGAGGGAAAGACACAAGAGCAGGAAAACAATCTGAAATACAGACAGGGGTTAGTGATTTCACAATAAAACACAGGAAGTGATACATAAACAGACAGACAAACACGAGGGTGAGACATGACACTCAGGTGTGCGCTGATGCACTTGTGGGTCAGTCAGCTCCTCTGGTGTTGTCTGCGTGTCTCCCGCTGCGTGCGTGAGGTAAGAAAGAAATTCTATAAAAAGGTGGTCCAGTGGTACAGAGCAGGGCCACTCAAGTCCAACAGAACTAAGACGGAGACTTTGCCTGCGTCACTGTTCAGACGGAGGTCATTTGTGACTTTGATAAGTGCAGTCTCATTCTGTGAATCCTGACTGAAAAGGATCAAAGCAATTGTTTAGCAATAGAAAGTCATTAAGTTGTTGATATACAACTTTTTTGATGACTTTCCCTAAAAATGGCAGGTTTGATATGGGCCAATAGTTGTTGAGCACTGTAGCATCAAGACTGCTCTTCTTTAGGAGAGGCTTGATTACAGCTGTTTTTAAGTCCCTTGGAAATGTTACTGTAAGGAATGATTGACTTTATCGGTTCAAGTCTGTTTGAGCAGGACTTGACATTATCTGTTTGCATTGATTTGATTTCAATCTAACTGTTATTCTCGTCTCCAATCTGCGACTTCTGACTGTAGCTGTGGAGCTGAGGGGGGAGTATTCTCTGGGTCTGGGAGGGGTTTGACAGGGTGCTTTGAACTCTAAGACTCTATTGGCTGAGGTGAAGAAGTGGTGCTCCTGGGTGCTATTGGGGGTGATGTTTTTAGGAATGATGATAGTAGCCTAGCCTACATTGCAAGCACATTCATTTAGACTTTCTTGTCAGTGGCTTTAGGGTCCTGGGACAAGTGTGTCATGGTGACAAAAGGGGGCTGCAGGGCTTGTTGAGGTGAGTTGAAGGATTGGATGTGTCGAGAGGCTCTCATTTTGTAAACTTCTGCATTTGTTCAACAAGTCAGAGATTTCAGTCATTTTCCTGCTTCTACACCTTACACCAACTTAACAAATGACACATTCAGTTTACTCACATAACAAGAGTTACCAGCTTAACTCTACAGCAAGTCTACAGTCCTCGTTACAATGAGGACTACCCAGAATACATCGCTGTTACTGTAAGGTGCAGGTTGGACACTAGATGGTGCTGTTGGCCCGTTTAACTGGATTTACCAAAAGAACCTTTTTAACGGTTTCACCTCCAGCAGTCGACTCAAAACACAGCTATTTTCACTTCTGTCTCTTGACACGAAAATGTACTGTCCTTTAGATTTATGCAGGTAGTAATTAATCGTTCAAATTGTGTTTTTATACAAATGAAAACTATGCAACACATAGAGAAGTCAAACATGGATCAGAAATCAAAAACATGCTGTAATCCTAGTAAATTACACCAATAGAAGGAGGAAGATAATAAGGTGGTATAAGATGTCAGCAAGAGGTTTCATTTAGAGCACATTTCCTAAGCAGTCTGTTGAAATCACATTTCTTTACTTTTATTATTATTAATTTAAGAAAACAAAGATGTGAGTCTAAACTGTAAAGGCTACCCAACAGACCAGGCCTTTGAAATGTGTTTTTCTGAGCTGGCGGCAAATAAACACACTACTGGAATATTACACAAACTTTTAAAAAGAAATCATGGCAACAAGAAATGATTAAAAAGGAGGTGATGAAAAAGGAGTTTCAGAGTGAGTCACTGGCCATTTTTCTGTGGCTTGTTCAGGTTTAAAACTGTAATTGTGTTTATTAAGAGGCAACAGGCCAAGGTGGGTGTAATCCCAATCTGTGGTAAACTATATTAATAACATGAGCATGGGGGAATAAAATAATATTTTAAATAAACTTTGCAAATGCAGGCCTAAAGTGACAAATGTTACCAACGCAAGCCCCACAGCTCCACGATCACCGTAAAGGCTTTTCTAAATTCAGTCTTCTAGGCCAAAAGCACGAATGTAGATCGGTCAGAGGAAATATAAAAGGATGAACGGATGTGGCTCGCGCGACACAGTGACGCATGACCATGACCAAGGCTTTAGTTTGTGTCATTAGACCGAAGACAAACCATGTCCTTCTCTTAATAAAACTTTATGAAAAACACTTGATTTTAATATTTGACAGTTGTTGGTGTTTCTACGTTTATTAAAATCTCAGTTTGTTATTTCCTCTGGATCAACTTAAAGTTAAGGATAGGCTACAGAGGTCAGGGCCAACGCAGACTAAGACCGTGTCTCACCAAGTGTTTTGTTTCAGTAAAATATTCTGACTACAAAATATAGGCCTACATACAACACAGTATAATGTTTAAAATTGTTAATTATTATTATCATTGTTGTTTTGTCATGAAGTCACTAATGTTATTTCTTCCTCTGGCCTGACCTCTTTACAGAGATAACACCAGTGTGACTGAGGAATTAAAGAAGGAGCTGTCAGCTGTTACTGGAGCCTCCATCACATTCCCAGATCCTGTGGTGAACAGGATTCCTGTCATTTGTTCCAAAAACTATTGCTTTTATTTTTAAGGGTGGACTTGAGATTGAAGAAGTCATTTACACAAACAGACTTCACTGGAACAACACTGGACTCTTAAAAATCACAGGTTAACAGAAAAACGACTCTGGAGTTTATTTTGTTGGATCCAAAAAATAAACTTTATTAGAGATTACGAACTCAGAGTTTATGGTAAGTAACATTTAATTCATTTATTTTTGATTATTAAAACAGAGCCTGAATATTGACAGTTAGATTGACAGTATAAATCTTTTCATACTCTTGTATTCTACTACTGTCCAGCCTCTAGTCCTGTTTACTTCTGGGTTTAAGCACTGAGCAGCATAAAATCCTTCTGTGGGAGGTCTCTAACAGCTTGATGATCTTTTCAAAATGATTGCTTGTGATAAAAGCATGAACAGGTTTTTTGAGTTACTGTTTCTTTAAAAAGCCTCTGAAGTATCTGTCTTTGACTCAACAAAACAATGCTGGCTATTTTCACACAACTGTCTCTTGTCCAATATTTTTTCTTTGAGATGAGCAACACCTAGATTCTCATGTTTGATGATTAGATAAAACGTTCCATTTTATCTTAATCTGTGCATCTACGGCTTGTTTGTTGTTGTATTTGACAAATTACACATTCATTAACAAGTAATATTTCTTAAAACCGTATATTATCAGTGATACACGCTATAACACACATAATCTATGAAGATTCATAGATTCAGTGAAAGCTGCACAGTAAGATGAGAGAAAAGTAACAAGGACAGAGCGTGAATGGGGTGAATGGAAGCACACTTACAAGAAGTGTGGGGCACATACTCAGTCACGTTCAGTTTGATGTACTGTATTGTTCCCTGTCCTTTACTGTCGTAGATCTGGAGTTTATAAACTTTGTGGTCTTTCATTTTAACATCCAACATGATGATCGACCCCCTCTTCATGTCCAGCAGGATGTTGGCTTTTTTGTGAAGCACTGATCCATTGTCAAAGTTTAGCAGAGTGACTGAGTCAGCAGACAAAATGGTGTGAGAGTCATTTTGGAGTTGAGTCCACAGTGTTAGGTTTTCTCCTTCACAGGTTGATATGTTTTTCACATCAGTGGGTGTCCTTCTGACTCCAGCTAACACCGACACTGAGAAAGAGACAGTGTTATTGTCATGAACAGACACAACATCAAAAACATTTCCAAGACAGGAAAAAAAATGTTGTAAAATGTAGCCTATAAATAAGACAAAGATCTAAATTGTAATTATGTCCGACAGATCATTCAAGAGGCTTTCTATCAATGTTATTATTAAACAGATTGACTCATCTTACCACAGGCATTATCTCTATGAGTTATAAATCAAGCAAACATTTCAGAACCTCCATCAAACTCCGCTAAGTGCTTTTCTTTCCAATTTCTGCCTTATCTAGTAGTATCCTTCTGGTGTGTGTGTGCTCAAAGCTTCGATGTGTGAGAGAGGCGAGGAATGACAAAATAGAAAACTTGACACAAATGATGCAAATTGTGCAAAATGAAAATGAAACGCAAATGAAAGGGATTGTGCAGTGGGCTAAAGCTTGCATGTTCAACAACAGACCTGGTGACAAAAACCCAAAAGTATGCATCTTCGCTATCTTTTATGGTAATGCTAAATGGTAAATAGCATCTATAGTAGCATTTATAAAGCGATTTAACAACCAAAGCACTTTACTTTCATTCGTCCCATTCACTCTTGGGGCAGACCGAGCAGAGCTGTGGCATTATACGTGACTGTAATCTATGAACAGACCAACTAACATTAACAATGAAGTAAAATAAAACATCTGAGTAAAACATCTGAGTGCACTCACCAGAAAAACATGCCCATAACAAGATCCGTGTTAAATCCATTTTAAAATAGGCTACAGATCGCTCGATGATGATTGATGAGGAGTTGGAGAGAGGATGCTGCTTGCTGTGCACAGAGAAAGAAGAAAAACCCAGAGGGGGGAGGGCAGTGAGGGCGAGGGGAGGGCAGTGGTTTTCCCCTGGAGCTCACGGCTGCAGGCTGATAAAAACGTTATTGATTCCTTTTCTTAATATGGTTGATATCACAGTCAGAAACAATAAGTAGCCAAACAGATAAGCCTCTGATGACAATGATCACAAAATGATTGTAATATATTTGCTTAACAGTTTCATGGAAAAGTAGCCTATATTACACAAAACAGCAAAATAAAAGTAAACCCCTCACATTTGCAGTAATCATTTCAAAGAAATTCTAGAGAGACATTGTGCAATTCCAAACAAAAGAGGCAAGAGATTATTTTTAGATTATAAGATGTGGACAAAGTCTGTCTGAGAATGAGACAAAGCCAAATAAAAATGCGTCCAAAACCAGTCACAATACTTTACATTTGAAGCATTTACACATGTACAGATTACAGTTAAAGAGTAGATAGTGGACAGACCACGTGACGATGAAACCGTCCTGGACACTGTGAGGTATTAGCTTGAGCCGCTCATTTGACCTACACTGACCTTGAAACATCATGAGGTGATGTTTTCTTTGTGTTTGGGCTTTTGAGGCTAGAGTAGAGTAGAAATATTTAGATCCATTGATTATAAACAGATATATCCACTCTAATAATCATTTAAACACCTGATAAAGTAGACTTTAACCTAGAACTCACAGTATTCCAGCTGCTTTTGCCCTTTACTTTGTTTAAACGTTTATACAGAGGCTATAAGAATGTGCAATATTGAGAGTCCCGCTTCCTGCTGCGCCCGCTACCTGTATATAGGAGCATGGCCAGGTAAACTCAGAGGTGGACTTTTTGCACAAGTGGATGCAGCAAAAACACTGTTATGATTTACATGCACTTTATAATTTACATGCACTTTAAGCACTTAATGAATGGCCACTGATAATGGGACTGCTTTTATAAATAGTCTCACACAAAATTGGTGGCCTATGTGTGAGTAAAGTCTTACACAATCACATACACAGCAATAAAACCGCACAAGTACTTTTATTCTTTCATTATTCTGCATATTTAAATATGTAAATAAGCAAAACGTAATGATTCTGACGCGCCACTGAATTACGAGTCATATTGTATTTTACAGTTTAAGGATGTGTCATTCCTAATATTAAGTCTTTATCATAATAATAATAATGCCATAAATTAACCTGAGCAGACATGGCCAAATTTACTTCTGCTGTTTGCACTTGTTTGCTGACTGATCAGGGCTTTATTGTAAATCACATGTTGTCCAGGAAGCCCTCACAGCAGCTCAGTCGACTTCAGCAATTCATTTGCAAGATGCCATCGACTGTGCCTCAAGTGTCACCTGACACTGTCTCACTAACCAGCATGAGTCAGAGGGAGATGTTTGCAGAGGATAATTGTTGTAGTGACTTTAACACCAGCCTTATGTAATCTTATATTTAAAATGTAAAGTGAATCTTACTGATACAATCTAGTAAAAGCCTCGAATTAAGTTTCCCTCACTCATATTAACCTCAAATCATCTTAACCTTAAAAATAAAATAATCAAAGCACTTTTTTGTGTGACTGGAAATACTCACAAAATCACTTAGCCTGAGATATTTGATAGCTTTATGACAGAGGGTCCCAAAGAGTTAGACAGAGGTTCATTGTTTTTAAAGGATAGTCTCCAACTGTCAAAACCGTTATTTAGTCCATTATTAACATCAAATGTACAAGCCCAAAATTATTTATACCCCAGGGAAATTTTGAGTTAAAAATAATTTTATTCAACCAGCAAATTTTTTTCTTGATTGGAAATGACACAGGCATCTTACAGAAGATAAGAAGACAATGTACAAGAGGCATCGTTGTGGAAATATATATTTCCTCAGATTTTATTTACATTTGATCAAAAAGTGGCATGTTATTCATTTATTCATACTCTTTGCAAACTGTCACAGTCTATGTGCAAATCCAAAGTTCTGTACCATTCCAAATAGTCCAAGCTGATCTAAAGCATCCTAATTACACCGATTCATTGGGAACAGCTGTTTTATTCAACTCAACAGGTGAAAAAAAACAGCTCTCAGGATACTGGCCTCCTTCAACTTCCTCAAATAAAGAAGAAGTCCGCTGGCTACAGAGCCTTTTTTTATAGAGCCCCCTTTTTATGGAATGGGCTCCCGGTGGAAGTGCGGCGAGCTGACTCTGTTGAGGCTTTCAAAAGCAAACTCAAAACATACTTATTTCAACAGACGTTTGGAAAGATTGATCATAGGTACACACTATATATATATACACGGTAACACGTGGAGGACATGCAGACTATGGACACATATATATATATATATATATATATATATATATATATATATATAAAAACTTTGTCCTTCACCCTCTGCGGGTGGTGTCTCATCCTTCGAGCTCGGGTCCTCTACCAGAGGCCTGGGAGCTTGAGGGTTCTGCGCAGTATCTTTGCTGTTCCTAGTACTGCACTTTTCTGGACCGAGATGTCTGGTGTTCTTCCAGGGATCTACATTTACATTTACATTTATTCATTTAGCAGACGCTTTTATCCAAAGCGACTTACGCTTGTGCTGTAGCCACTCTTCCAGTTTGGGGGTTACTGCCCCGAGTGCTCCGATGACCACAGGCACCACTGTCGCTTTCACCTTCCAAGCCTTTTCCAGCTCTTCTCTGAGGCCTTGGTATTTCTCTAGTTTCTCATGTTCCTTTTTCCTGATGTTGCAATCACTTGGTATTGCAACGTCAACCACAACGGCCTTCCTCTGCTGTTTGTCCACCACCACAATGTCTGGTTGGTTTGCCATTACCATTCTGTCAGTCTGAATCTGGAAGTCCCACAGGATCTTGGCTCGGTCGTTCTCTATCACCTTTGGAGGTGTTTCCCACTTTGACCTCGGGGTTTCCAGTCCATACTCCGTACAGATGTTCCTGTACACTATGCCAGCCACTTGGTTATGGCGCTCCATGTATGCTTTCCCTGCCAGCATCTTACACCCTGCAGTTAAGTGTTGGATTGTCTCAGGGGCCTGTTTGCACAGCCTACACCTTGGGTCTTGTCTGGTGTGGTAGATTTGGGCCTCTATTGCTCTGGTGCTCAAGGCCTGCTCCTGTGCAGCCCTGATGAGTGCCTCTGTGCTGTCCTTCAGCCTGGCCCGTTCTAGCCATTGGTAGGATTTCTTGATATCAGCCACTTCAGTTATGTTCCGGTGGTACATCCCATGTAGGGGTTTGTCCTCCCATGATGGTCCCTCCTCCAGCTCCTCTTCCTCTGTTCCCCATTGCCTGAGACATTCACTGAGCACGTCATCTGTTGGGGCCTTATCTTTGATGTACTTGTGGATCTTGTATGTTTCATCCTGGATAGTGGCTCTCACACTCACTAGTCCACGGCCGCCTTCTAGCGTACAGTCTCAGGGTGCTGGATTTGGGGTGGAACCCTCCATGCATGGTGAGGAGCTTTCGTGTCTTAACATCTGTGATCTGTATCTCTTCCTTTGGCCACCTTATTATTCCCGGGTATCTGATCACTGGCAGGGCGTAGCTGTTTATTGCCCGTGCCTTGTTCTTGCCATTGAGCTGACTTCTTAGGACTTGCCTTACTCGTTGGAGGTATTTGGCAGTTGCTGTTTTCCTTGTTACCTCTTCGAGGTTGCCATTTGCCTGTGGTATTCCAAGGTACTTGTAACCATCCTCAATGTCTGCTATTGTTCCTTCTGGGAGTGAGACCCCTTCTGTGTGGACTACCTTCCCTCTCGTCACCATTCGACTACACTTCTCAAGCCCGAATGACATCCCAATGTCAGAGCTGTAGATCCTGGTGGTGTGGATCAGTGAGTCGATGTCCCGCTCACTCTTAGCGTATAGCTTGATGTCATCCATGTAGAGGAGGTGACTGATGGTGGCCCCATTCCTGAGTCGGTATCCATAGCCAGTCTTGTCGATTATTTGGCTGAGGGGTTCAGGCCTATGCAGAACAGCAGTGGGGATAGAGCATCTCCTTGGTATATGCCACATTTGATGGATACTTGTGCAAGTGGCTTGCCATTGGCCTCAAGGGTGGTTTTCCACAGCCTCATTGAATTTGCAATGAAGTCTCTTAGAGTCCTGTTGATGTTGTACATCTCCAAGCATTCAGTGATCCATGTGTGTGGCATTGAGTCATATGCTTTCTTGTAATCAATCCAGGCAGTGCACAGGTTGGTGTGTCGGGTTCTGCAGTCTTGGGTGACTGTTCTGTCAACCAGGAGTTGGTGTTTAGCTCCTCTGGTTTCTTTGCCGATGCCCTTCTGTGCTTTGCTCATGTATTGATCCATGTGCCCACTTATCTTAGCCGCAATGATGCCTGACATGAGCTTCCATGTTGTGGAGAGACAGGTTATTGGCCGATAGTTGGATGGGACTGTACCCTTTGTGGGATCCTTCAGGATCAGGATTGTACGCCCTTCGGTAAGCCATTCAGGGTGCGTCCCATCCCTTAGCAGCTGGTTCATTTGTGCTGCAAGGCGCTCGTGGAGTGCAGTGAGCTTCTTTAGCCAGTAGGTGTGGATCCTATACACGTGCTACCGTGGGTTCTCTCCAGGTACTCCGGCTTCCTCTCACCGTCCAAAGACATGCATGTATAGGATAATTGGCAACTCTAAAGTGTCCCTAGTGAATGAATGTGAGAGTCAATGGTCGTCTGTCACTGTCTGTCTCTAAATGTCAGCCCTGCGACTAACTGGCCACTCAGGCCAAAGTTACTGGGATAAGCTCCAGTGACCCCTAACAGGACTAAGCGGTAGAAAATGAATCAATGAATCAATATCCGGAACATGACATAACAAGTGGCTGATATCAAGAAATCCTACCAATGGCTAGAGTGGGCCAGACTGAAGGACAGCACAGAGGCACTCATCATGGCTGCACAGGAGCAGGCCCTTAGAACCAGAGCAATAGAGTCCCAGATCTACCACACCAGACAAGACTCAAGCTGTAGACAGTGCAAAGAGGAGCCTGAAACAACAGGTTTCTCTCACTTTACTTTCACTCCCTTAATAAGAACATGAAGTCTGCAGCAGTACATTGTTATATAATCTTTAATCTGACTCCTGTATCTGCTCTATCACTTTCAGTTTTTAATTGATTCATTGAAAAAAAAAAAGTTTTACATTTAACAAAGAGAAAGTGAGAGCAAATGCAAAGTGCCTAAGACAAGATTATGGTCTTTGTCTTGTGTTTTTCATTTGCTTCTGTGCTGCACAAGATTTCTGTTACAGTGTTGATAACAGATGTAACAGAAATCTCTTAAACCTTTAATGCTTTATTTCACTTGTGTCTATAGAGATTGAATCCTAATTTTTTCTTGTTTAAGAGAAAATTTATTTGAACAGTTGAACATGTATCTGTTGCATCTTCCTGAATCTCCCACAGCTCTGTTTGTTTGAAATAAAGTGTGAAGAGTTAACTGACAGAAGAGTCAAACCGTCTTGAACAGGTCAGACTTTTAGTTTTGTTTGTCATTGTCTTATTATTGTCTTGGAACTTTTCTTTCTCATTTTCAAATTTTTTTGAAATAGCTTTCTTTTGGCTCAGGACATGAACTCATCACGTGTTTTGCCGCAGCATTTGTTTTTTTGGTCCTTTGTTGGTTTACACCATAGTGTTTCTTTAATTAACATACCTTGATTTCTCTTTCCTCAATTTCATGTTAATGTATGGAAAAGGTGATGAAAAACTGCTGTAGGACTGTTGAGGCTTATTTCTGAAGATCTTCAAACGCTCCTCACTGGCCTGCAACAACAGCACACAGTAGTTTAGGCTCAGTTTTTTATTCCATGAAGACGTGCTTTAAAGCAAACACTACTGTATGTGTGTTATCACCAGTGTTGGAGGTACTCAAATTACTTTTATAAGCAATGTATCACGTATGTATTTACTTTTTAAGAAAAACTGGCTTCATCAATGACATCGATCTACTTCTCATCAGGAGCAGCTCCAGCGGACACCTGTGTGACCTGTTGTGTGTAGAGCTCCTGACGTGCACTGTGCGTCTGGTGAGAGCATGCAGCTGAAGCCTCGGAGTCTCTACAACTGTGCAATGTCTCTGTGAACGTCATGTTTTTAAAGCAGCACAAACTTTAATAATAATAATAATAATAATAATAATAATAATAATAATAATGCATTTTATTTATAACGCACCTTTCTGGAAACTCAAGGTCGCCTTACAACATTAGTAAAAACACAATAGCACATAATTAAAATACTCAAGAATCACAATTAAAAGCAACAAATAAAAAAACAACAATAAAAACACTTATATTGATGACAGGACAGTGCAGTTATGGTGTGAGTCAGTAGGCCAGTCTGAATAGAGGTATTTTGAGTTTGTATTTGAAATGTGGCAGTGTGTCTGTGTTGCGGAGGTCAAACGGGAGAGAGTTCCAAAGCTGGGGAGCAGAGCGACTGAAGGCTCTACTCCCCATGGTAACAAGATGGGTAGGAGGGACTGAGAGCCGTAGAGAGGAGGAGGAGCGGAGGGAGCGGGCGGGGGTGGAGATGTGGAGGAGCTCGGGAGCTCAGATAGATATGGAGGGGTGAGGTTGTGTGTATACCTTTAAATGTGAGGAGCAGTATTTTATAGTTGATGCGGTATGTGATCAGGAGCCAGTGGAGCTGTTGCAGGATGGGTGTGATGTGATTGGTGGAGAGGGTGCGTGTGATGATGTGGGCGGCTGAGTTCTGGACCAGTTAAAGTTTATAAAGGTTTTTTTTGAGGGAGACCAAACAGAAGGGAGTTGCAGTAATCTAGGCGGGAGGTGGTGAGGCTGTGCACAAGGACAACAGTAGAGTGAGGGGTGAGGGAGGGGCGGAGGCGGTGGATGTTGCAGAGGTGAAAGTAGGCAGGTGATGAACAGTAGGGGCCCTAGTACTGAGCCCTGAGGTACACCTGTGGTGACGGAGACAGGATGGGAGGTGAAGGACTTGAGTGGGATGAACTGAGTGCGTCCTGAGAGGTAAGACTGGAACCAAGTGAGTGCTGTGTCTGTGATGCCGATAGAGGAGAGTCTGTGCAGAAGCATGGAGTGTGAGACGGAAGCTGCAGTTTGATCAAGCAGAAAGAGGATGGAGAGTGAGCCGGAGTCAGCAGAGAGGAGAAGGTCATTAGTTATTTTAAGGAGGGCAGTTTCAGTGCTGTGGAGGGGACGGAAGCCAGATTGGAATTTTTCATTGAGCTTATTGGAAGATAAGTGGGTGTGAATTTTCCAGAATTTTGACGATGAAAGGAAGATTAGAGAAAGTTATTAAGGTTGGTTTGGTCTGAACCAGGTTTTTTGAGTATCTTGAGTGACAGCAGCAGTTTTGAGAGAGGATGAGCGGGTACAGAGAAGGTAATGTGGCTTTGACAAGGATGGTTGGGAGGGGGTCCAATTTGCAGGAGGAGGATTTAGAGTTTTGAATTTCAGTTGAAATTTGGTTAACGGAGGGAAGGGAGAATGTGGAAAATGAATGGATAGAGGCAGATAGAATAGGGGTAGGTGAGTAAGGGGCAGAATGAGGGGTGAGTTGCTGGTGAATGTGGTGAATTTTTGATATGAAAAATGAGGCAAGTGTATTACATAAAATAATTGTGTCAATGCAGCAAGATCTCAATAGACATGTGACATGAGGTAATCACTGCACTGTCTGTTGTTTTCGTTGTTGCGTAATAGAAAATGTGTGCATGAAACATGTTATAGGCTAAACTTGTGTTCCCACTAAACGGGCTGTAAAAGTGTAAATGGAGCTCTGTCATTATCCAGCTGCAGTTACTTTACGGCTCATAAAATGAAGACTGTCAAACGGCTGTATTCACAGAGATTTCAGTAACGCATGTGTTTTATCAGAGAGTAACACAGTAACGTAACAAGGTAGTTTTTAAAAGCAATAACAAAATAACTTAAAGTTAGCCTACTTAATTCCCCAACACTGGTTATCAGATATATTACATTTGTCTTTTGATGTTAACAAGAGTAAACATAGGTTATTAATGTGGTAGGTTTGATTAAAAAAAAAGTAAAACTATTTTTATCCTTATTAAAATACTGTCTGTGTTTGATACCTGTGAGCAAGAGCCTTCATGGGACAAGTTCTTTTCTCAAATTTCCAAACTGGCTAGAAAGAGAAGAAACAATATATATTAGATTATTAACACACTTTCAGAGAAAAAAGATGTAATTACTTACCAAGAGTATAACTTGTTGGTCTCCTTCTGTCCTTCTTCAGTTTAATACAGACCCATAGTCCACCCACAACTACTACTAAAGGAACTAATAATAGAAGGAAAATCTATCCAAACATCCAAATTGAAAAACCTTACAGAAATATATTGGTTATATATTGATTGTTGATGTGGGCTTTAAAGTGAAGTGAATTTACTTTGTCTTAATATTACTTCTGCTTTGAAAATTGATATTGTGAGAAATATAGAAGTAGTCCCTCTGGTGTTTATGGGAACGAAATCCAGTCTTTGCTCCTCCCTGTTGTTTGTGAAGGCGAGTTTATGTAAAAAGATTTCATGCACAGTTTGTCCCTGAAGAGCACAACAGGTAAGAGCAGACTCCATGTGATTTTTTTGTGTGTGTAACAAAGGCTGCTGTTTGCTGGTGTTCTGTTTCCACAGAAATGCAAACATGGAAAATTCTGACTGCTTTATTTTTAATGCATATTGTGTTGAATGTGAAGTTTTCTAGAGTTACTCTGCAAAACACTGCAGTGCTTTTCTATTTCTGTTTCAGTTGTTGGAGTGACATGACTCCATCATGTGATAATAATGACATTTCTGTTGAGGATTCTGCTTCTGCTTTTATTTTTTGTGCAAAGTACACTGACAGTGGGGATGGCTTGGGGCTGTCTTCATTTGGGTTATGTTTATTCCTGTTGGGGCAGTTCTGAGTGCACTGCAACACTCCTCGCTTGCTTTGGCTCATTTCTTAAAAGAGAAATAAAAACATTTAGTTGAACACGTTTTTCAAAAATAATTTCTTATTCATTTGCAGTGGACTATACTCATTTAGGACCAAAGCTGGCACTGAAGCACCAACAGCTCGTAAGGACTCATTTGTGTCAAGTGTTAAAACCTCTAAAGCTTTTCATGTAAGAATATGTCCCGGTCATTTCTACAGCAGATATATTGTAGCTCTGCTGCTCCGGGTTCACAGAAAGTGAAAGTGAAACAAGCTGTTGTTTCAAAGACTATTTTTTTTGCATCTCTAGCCACTGCTCTGGTTTTTGTTTTTCAAATGTCAGATCTGACTGACCTGCAGCAGACTGCAAACTTGTAAGACCAGATCTAAACTAACTTTTATTAAGATTGAAATGTATTTGTTTAGAATCACAGAGTTGGGGGTTGTGTAAACTGCAGAGCTGCTGTTGTGTGAAGGTTTGAGTCAGGGCCGGGGTGGGACTTTTATTCAGCCAATGGAATTTTATGTCTTAGACCAGCCCTTATTCAATCTTTCACTGAGAATCAATTTCATGAATAAAATAATTAAAGGTAAAATACCTATAAAAACATAAGTAAAAAAGCATTATATTGTAGCTGTAGATACATTTGTGACATTATTTACAATCAATTACATTTATGTTAAATAGACCGTAATAAAGCACTATACATAATGTATTAAAGTAAAAGAATCTTACAAATACAGTAAAAACCCCAAAACAACAACATTTAGGTCAGATGGAGAGGCTGAGCAGCTCATTAACCAAACACTAAAGTCACCAAAAGAAGGATGTTTGGGTGTGTAGTCAGACATGATCTAATATTTAAGCTGGAGACCATTGTTTAAAATGGTTTATATTTATGAATATGCTCAGTGTTTGTGAGCTCTATTCACGACAAAAGAGACTTAAGCGCTCAGACAACACACACAGACCGGAAACTGCAAGAGAGCTTTAACCTTTGACCTGATCCTTCATGTAGCACAGACCTTTTAATGTGGGCTTCAGTTTTAACCGGTCTCTTAGTTGCTGCAGGAGAACTCCAGCTGACCACAGATCAGATGCGCACTAAAGACACAAGCTCAAGAGTGGTTACGCACGAGCTGTAGAGCCAGTCACCGGCCACTCACAGCCCACTGTTCTACACTGGGACCGGACGCGTGGATAACGGGACGTCTATATTGCTTTGTGTATTTTCTGTCAAATGTTATCTTTAAAACTGGACAATTAATGTCAGTAAATAGTCAAAACTAAGCCCTCCTATGCTCCTCCTATTTAGTAATACAAACAAAAGAACCAAGTGTGTTGGGGAATCTCTAAGGCCGTCTTTCATTGAATATATTGCTAAAACTGTAGTTATATCATCTCACCACTTGAGGGCGGCATTGTTTAAGAAAACAATGTAACCTGTAGGACGTTAATGAAGGAAAGACATCTGTTTCCATGTCAAAAGTTCTGTGGTGTTGCTTTTAGGTTCAGTGCTGAGGCTTTTCATCCACATAATTGATTCAGAGAAAGCATGTGACTCACTGCTTTACTGTTGCCTGAACTTGGGCCATGTACCAACCAGTAGTAGACCTTCAGGTTATATTTAGTGTAGTTTTGTTAAAAAGGGGCTTTGTTTTGTTCCCATTTGGAGGATTCTGAGCCTCTGTACCTCTTCAAGTATTCAATATATAATAAGTGTTTTATTAAAAATAAAAAAGTAAATCAAACTACAGGTTATTGTGCTCGGTTAAAGTCGCAAACCTCTTAATTAAGTCTGACACCTGTGTGTGATCCATAAACGTTAAAGACTTGTATGTGTACTCGTAGTCATAATGAAAAAAGGATGAGGTGTAACATTTCTACTTTCTAGTATTGTTTATTTTTTTTTTCATTCTATTATAATCTATTTTTTTTTTTTTTTTTTTTTTACTAAACTAAAATTGAATGCCTAAATAAAACCTACAGTGACTGATATTTAAATCGTCACATCATCAGTTTAACAAAGATGGCCTCCACCGTCTTTAAAAAGTGGCTTTTGTGTCCCAAAGAAGGCTCTGGTTTTTGGGTCTCTCTTGGTCTCTCACACTCTCTAAAATCTTTTAAGGACCACAAAAAAGCCTTGACTTTCTTTTCTCAGAAACACTAGTAAGAGAAAAGAGACAAACACCCTGTGTCATTGTTATATTTCAACAGCTGGTTTGATTCAGATTAGAACTTGTGTCTCTAAATAAAGGTGTGTCAAAATAGACCTGAACATTTAAACTATATCATGCCACAAACCCAGGAGTCCTGTTACAGTTTGATTTGATTAAGTCCGGGTAGAGAGGTGCATGAATGTTGTGAGATATAGTGGATCAAACTATAACCTACTTGAAAATATTTGCTAAGATGTTAAATGTATGTGAAGGTCTGTGGACCTCCTGCACCTGTGGACCTCATGCTGTATGTTTGTCACATCTGCTGTAGATGTGTGGGATTTCTGAGATAGTGTTTCAGCAGAAGAGAGCTCTGTGTTGAAAAATGTTGCTGCTCTTTTTGATGAGTTAATGTTGGACTAAAGATTTGATACAGTGAAGCCAGTGTGAGATGCTTTATTGTTTCATGTGAAGGGAGAGTGTTATAAGAATTCTTTATCCTTATATTATCCAGGGAGACACGGAGACAGAGTATTTATAAAAAGCAAATGGCCAGGTTTAATTCTTGCAAGAAGCAAAGCAGACACGTATCAAAGGCTACAGAGTGAGGTTTGCTTAAAGAAGTAAACAAAACATGAGATTTTATTTCACTGCAGTGGGGGCTGTTAGAGACCCTCCCCAAGGCCCCAGCTCCAGGTGCAGAAGTCCCGTGGCAAGCCATGTCTGCAGTTATGTCAAGCATGGAGGACATGACATGATTTGACATGACCTGTAGAGAACTATGAACACCCAGTATCTATAAACAATTATAATAATAAAAAATATTATAACAGAGAGTGAGGTAAATGCTTGAATGCAGGTTGTGTATGAACTGGAATTTACAGTTTGACCTTCAGGAAAACAAGAGTTCTGGGTTAGCCACTTCTTTAAATAAGAATAATGCAATATCCCCATTTTATATTTTAAAGACAAAACATTTTAATATGTGAATCTGAAAAACATATATGGTAATTGTCATCCAGGGAAAGGAAAAGGAACAGAGAAAATATAAGACAGGCTTTTATACTTTACACATTACGTCACCAATATTTTTACACCAATATTTTACTGTAATAGCTGTACACTGTTTTTAGCACAATAAATCAATCAATATTGAAAATGAACTAGGACCTGTGAGCAGTAAATAAATAAAGCTGCAATACTAATTAAGTGGATGTAGTGACTGGAACCTTTATGTAAGTTGCTTTAGATTAAAGTGTCTGCTAAATGACAAAATTTAAATGTTAATGTAGTTAAATGTAAAATGTTTTATTCCAAACAAAAAAACAAAAATATGTATCTATCAAGGGAAAGTAATTTCATGTTTGCTTTGACAACAACAGAGTTAAATACACTGGTTGAATTTGAAGAAAGGGCTTATCTTCAGTAACTTTGTATTTTCTAATGCCTGTATATTTCTTGTATTCATTCTCATCCTACGCTAAAGGCATGTATGATCAGTAACACGTGAGGACACCATGATTACTCCAAAGAAAACCATGCTGCTGTCCTGCTATTATCAGGAGATGTCGATTACATTTGTAGCTTTACAATAAAAATGAATATGAGTCACAAATAAAGGAGGAGACGACTTCTGAGTAATTGTTGGTTGTTTACACAGAAAAAGTGTGCTACGTTCCTCTGTGAGGAAGTCATGTGATTTACCATAAAGCCCAGTCTGACCTGACAAAGTGCCTTCAAGTGTCTTGTAGTCATGTTTGCTCAGTTTATTTATTTATAGCATTTGTAACAAATGTAATGGGACACCTTAGTTAAAACATATTTTGTACTACTTACTAGTCACTTGGTATCTATTGACTTATGGTCTTCAAACTTCCCCATTCTGGTCTTTGTTCTTTTACAGCAACAGTGAAACTAGTGTGAGTGTGTTTTTAGAACTATTAAGAAATATTCTCAGAGCTGTCACAGAAAATAGACTGGGATTATGGCTATTCATGTGTTTACTTACACTTTAGAGCTAAAACCCTTTTCATCACATCAACAGGAAACAACCTGGTCTTCTCTTTCTAAAGCCACTTAAGACTCAGAACAAAGGAGAACAAAGAGAGAAACACAAAACCTCAGAGAGGTGTCTTGTGCTGTGTTTGAACAGTAACTGGTCACTGATAAGCACCGTATTATCAGTGGGATAACTAAGAGTGTGTATTTGGCTTAAGTGATTAATACAGTTGTGTATCATCTACAAAACTGTAGAAACTAATGCCATCATTTCCTATTTTATTGAAGGGGAGCATTTATAAGGTAAAGAGTAGAAAGCCCTGTGGTACTGTGTATGGCCATTGTCCATTGACTATCTGACAAATAAAATAGAAATAATATGACTGTTTTTTTATTACTGTATGTGATAATGGGACATACTCCACTGTTCTATATATGAATAATTTCATTTAAATATATTATTATTAAATCTGTAATAAAAGCCTTTAACTTGATGATCCTGTTCTTCCAGCTCGGTAAATTTAGAAATCAAAATTCAAAGCTGATGCCAAGAAATCTTTTACATAATGGTAATAATCATTATATGTCCCTGAATATTGTTGAGAACAAGATTTCACAAGGTATTGAGGGAAATTAGAAATAACGCTGTCTCTTTTCCTACAGAGTTAATAACATGTACAAAGATCCAGAAGCATTTATGTCTGACTAAACTACTGTCACATTTAAGTCTGTAAACATCTGAACATATGTGTGTAATGTATGGAGAGGTATAACAGTAGTTTTTACATCGAGAGAATCCTAATACTTTAGTAAAGTGTCTGTTATAGTATTAGCTGCTAGTTATGATTAGTTAATATGATTCTAACACGAGTTCGCATACACCTTAGAGCCACTGAAAAACCACATTCACCATGTAATTCATCCACTGGTAACGTCTGCTGTAAATCTGCAATGTTTTGAACAACTTTATCATGTTTTTAGGACATTTCACACACACTATATATATATATGTCTGGGCGTGTTCAACTCCCTCTGACTCATGCTGGTTGGTGAGACAGTGTCAGATGACACTTGATGGCATCTTGCAAAGGAATTGTCCTGGATGTCGACTGAGCTGCTGTGAGTGCTTCCTGGCAAACATGTGATTTACAATAAAGCCCTGATTAGACAGCAAACAAGTGCAAACAGGTAATGTTTGGCCATGTGTGCTCAATCTATTAGGTTAATTTATTGCATTATTATTATTTAGTATGGTAAAGACTTAATATTAGGAATGACTGTAAAATGCAATATGGCTCATAATTCAGTGTCACATCTGCATCATTATGTTTTGCTCATTTACATATTTAAATCTGCAGAATAATGAAATAATAAAAGTACTTGTGCGGTTTTATTGCTGTGTATGTGATTGTGTAAGACTTTACTCACACATAGGCCACCAATGGTGTGAGACTATTTATAAAATCAGTTCCATTATCAGTGATCATGAGCACCCACTGATGCCTTGATGAAACCACACAGCACCTCTTTTCCTGGTTTGTTAAAGTTAACAAAAGCAGGTCCTTTATGGGTTTAGACGAGCTAGTGTCTCGGCTGTGGTTCTGTGCAGGAGGAGGACAGGAGGAGCTTTCTTTAAATGCTTAAAGTGCATGTAAATCATATCAGTGTTTTTGCTGCATCTACTTAAAGTCCCCCTCTGAGTTCACCTGGCCATGCACTTTTCTAAAAATATTCAACTAGATTTAAGTTGCTTCTGGTAGGCTATTTATTGAGTACAAGGCGTGCCCTGCTCAGACAGGGTACTTTCTGAGAACCCAAACGGAGGAGGGTCAGAGAAGAGACAGAAAGCGGCAGGGAGCCACTTGTCAAGGCAGACACCATGCTCGTCGCCAAATTAACTTCAGTCGCTTTGTGAGTATTAGACTATTTTACACCTATATATCTTTAAACATGTTAAACCTTAAGGAGTTTGTGCTGGGATGAGCTGCTCGGGCCGTGTGGAGTAACCTGGATGTACTACAACTGTGATTACCTTCTCATTTTCCTACTTTGTTCTCCAAGGAGTGAGAGAGATGTGAACCAAAACATCATGTCCACTACAGATGATAAATATGAATTATTGGGTCTCCACTTGTCCTTTCACTAATTTTATTTATTTATTTCATACACATTATCAAAATCAGAATCAGAATCAGAAAATGTTTGTTGCCATTGTCAGTGAACAAGATTCACAAACTAGGAACTCGCTTCTGCGAGGTTCAACAGGTGCAACATGAAGGGCATGCATAAAATATAAAATAAAATACAAGATAAATAAAAATATACAGACTAAAAATAGAATATATACACACAATTTACAGTTTGTTGGAGTTTGTTATACACCTTTAAAATACATAATATAGATAACATCAAGCCGCAAAAACTAACCAGGTTTGTTTGTTTTTGTCAGTAATTACATATTACTGTACAAATTGCATTACTAACTACACTGTTATTATTTGAAATTATGTTGGTCGATTTGTTACTTCATTTTGTTAAAGTTATATTTATTTTGAGAATCTTATGTTTATGTGTCTGTGAAGGTAAAGCAGTTTAAATAAATTTCCACTTTAAGGACTGAAAATATTCTCATGAAGTCATTTTAAGTAACACTATTATACAGTTATTTTTCAGGGTCCAACACCACAGGTTATTTCCTGTTTTACGAGCTTCACGGGAAATGGTGGCTGCTACTTGTGACTGTGACTTAGGTTGCAGGTGGATCTATTTTTAGTCACTCCATTGTCAGTCACAAAACATATTCCTAATAAAGTTTGTCTATGATTTATTATTTAGCAGTGTATTTATTTGCAATGAAAAGCACAATACCTGGTCTGTTAGTCAGGCTTTAAAAATGTGTCACTGTAACACTGTGCTTTACAAAACCACACGCTGCCATCTTATACCATCTTATAATCTTCCTCTTCCTCTTTTTCTCTTTGTCTAACTAATGAAGATTACCATCTGCACAGATCTGGAAAACAAGTATCTGTCTTTGGGCCTTGTCAGGAGTGAAAATAGTTGTTTTGTGAAGGGAAATGCAGAGGCAAAGGAAAAAAGCCGCTGGAATACTGTGAGTCCTAGGTTAATGTCTAGTTCATCTGGTGTTTTAATGATTAGTTTTGAACGTGAAAGTTACTATTGCTTCACGTTACCTTGAACAACATTGGCAGGACTTATAACTTCAACATCCAGGGGAAAAAGTACCGCCCCTTTGATGCATGCCTTCTCCCTGCCCCCACTTTTATTTCACAAGGCACCGATTCGCCAGGTCTGTCTCTTCATTCTCTGTTGCATCAGAGCCGGCAGCATTAACTCTAACTCACGGAGCAATCTGTAGCCCATTTATAAATGGATTTAACACGGATGTTGTTATGGACATGTTTCTGTGGTGAGTGCACTCTGATGTTTTATTTTACTTCATTGTTAATGTTAGTTGGTCTGTTTATAGATTACAGTCAACACTTATAATGCCACCGCTCCGCTCGGTCTGCCCCAGGAGTGAATGGGATGAATGAAAGTAAAGTGCTTTGGCTGTTTGAGAAGGTTACAAAAAAATAGCTTTATAAACGCTATTATAGATGCTATTTACTATTTAGCATTACCATAAAAGATAGCGGGAGACGCATATGTGACAGGTGGCACCGCGGGGTGTCACTCTGGTGTCAAGCGTGTTCTTTATAAGGGAGGAGGTGGCTGGGTGTCGGGGTGTGCCAGGTTCCGGTGGGTGGCCAGGACGATTGCTGGACCCACACTGTTGGTTTCTCAACTATTTGAACTAGTAAATGTCTTTTAGTGTGATTGCGTCAGTTTGTCATGGCTGTAGATTAATTATGTTTTATGGGACAGGGCCGTGGTTTGGTGAAGACGGCTTGCCTGTGTGGGACTGGGGGTTGACACTTGAGGTATGCGGTATTTTAATGTTTTAAGACTCTGAATTAAAATGTGTCTTTTAGCAGATTTAACAGTGATCTACATTTTCTTTTAGTTGTTGTTTTTGCGTTAGTTAGTCCGCTTCTGGGGGCACTTGTGCAACTGGGACTGACGCGCCCGCGTATAGAACGTGTATTCTTTGGGTCACTTCCTCGTTTAATTATTCCTGTTCGCCGGTGCTCTGAACTGTTACACTCGATCCGTTTGTGGTGAGCATCTGCGTTGTCTTTGCAGTTGTTTGTTTGCTGTGAACCTGCTGTGTTTTGATGTGTGTGGGGTGCAAGCGGGTTCATCCGCCCTATGTGGTGTGTAGGATTAATTCGGCTCTGTGACAGAACCTGTAAGACGATGAATGAATAGGAAACCAGGAGTAGGCTACCCTCCTTTTTTAGTGTTTATTAATAAATATTGTTTAACTTATTCATGCATTTGTCTTTCTTACCACCACATACAGAACCACACTTTTGGGTTTTTGTCACCAGGTCTGTTTTTGAACATGAACAAGAATCATTTGCAGCTTTAGCCCACTGCACAATCCCTTTCATTTGTCTCTCACCCTTTTTTAAATTGTGTTACAAGTTTTCTATTTTGTTATTCCTCACCTCTCTCACGCATCAAAGCTTTGCGCGCGCACACGGCAGAAGGAATAAGTACATAAATAAACACTACAGAAGGCTAGATAAGACAGAAATTGGAAAGAAAAGCAGAGATAATGCCTGTGGTAGGATGAGTCATTCTGTTGTTTAATAATAACATTAACAGAAAGCTGGATCTGTCAATTTCCAGTATAATTACAATTTAGGGCGATCTTTGTCCTATTTATAGGCTACATTTTACAACATTTTTTTTATTGTCTTGGAAATGTTATTTAAAGGGTCATCTTATTGTTCTTATGTTGTGCCTGTTTATGACACCAACACTGTCCTTTTTCCTCAGTGTCTGTGTTAGCTGGAGTCAGAGGGACACCCACTGATGTAAAAAACATATCGGCCTGTGAAGGAGAAAACATCACACTGTGGACTCAACTCCAAAATGACTCTCACACCATTTTGTCTGCTGACTCAGTCACTCTGCTAAACTTCGACAATGGATCAGTGCTTCACAAAAAAGCCAACATCCTGCTGGACATGAAGAGGGGGTCGATCATCATGTTGGATGTTAAAATGAAAGACCACAAAGTTTATGAACTCCAGATCTACGACAGTAAAGGACAGGGAACAATACAGTACATCGAACTGAACGTGACTGAGCACGTGCCCCACATTAGTAAGTGTGACCTTTAAGTCTCTGTCAATTACTCTTTATAGTGGAGTAGACAGAGACAGTGACAACACAGAACTAAGTCTCCCCTTTATTTAGAATAAAGGGTGATAAACCTGAAACTTAAATGTAAAAACCTTAAACTTAACTAATAAGTGGAATTCTTTGTCATGGCATTGTGGCAGAGGTGCAAGCAAAGGAATCAAGGACATGACATTTTCATAAAAGTTGTAAATGAAAATAAAAGAGACAAAACACAAATGTGAAGACACACTATTTTGAAGTCCACTTCCCATTTAGACTTTAAAACAGTGTTATAATGGTCAATAAGGGTAACTTATATCAACCATTATTAAATCTTACTCTTAAATGTTGATATGTGACATAGTCGTCTGTTTTGTGCTTCACAGATTACACACACCTGCAGCCGACTGAACGTCCCAGTCCACACATCGTTGAGCCGAGAAATCATGTGGCTGTATTGTTCTCAGTCTTACTGATTGTGACTGCTTTAATCCTGGCAGCAATTTTTAAAATAAGGTTCATATTGATTTGGCAAAAATAAATATAGGCCAGATATTGAATATATATTGTGCCAGCAGTAATTATATTTCACTTGTGTTGCAGGAAATAGACAGAAAGAACACAAATACCACCGCAGGACTAAATATTTGAACATATCTGCTTTGGACTTGAAGGAGGAGGACAATCAGGACAATGAGCAGTGTGTGTCACTGAGAATATACAGTCTAGATATTTGCACCTGTTAATGTATGTGTCACTTGTCAAATACAACAACAAACAAAGCCCTAAATGCACTGATTAGGATAGAATGGAGCTTTTTATCTAATCATCAAACAAGAGACAGTTGTGTGAGAATAGCCAGCATTGTTTTGTTGATTGAAAGACAGATACTTTAGAGGATATTATGCTGCTCGGTGCTTAATCCCAGATGTAAACAGGACTAGAGGCTGGGACTTCTAGGGGACATAAAGGTCCCAGATGCACATTTTTGGATGATGGAAGAAACAAATTCAAACTTCAAATTAAAAATCCAATCCAAATCAGCATTTATTTGGATTGAAATGTTTTGGGAGGAAGAAAACAATAATTATTAGTAAATGTCTTGATCAGCTTCTGCTCTTTCTTTTTTATGTGTCACTGTTATAATAATAAAAATGATTATAACAAACAATTTGGACTCATATCTTAAACCAAAGTAAGCCTAATATGTCTGCTACACTAATTTTCTTTCATGTAGTGGTTAAAAAAACTAAACTCAGCTTCAAAGCAGGTGTCCTTCCCTGATTATGTGTAGTGTGATTATAAGTCACTGTGGGATAAAGTAGGAGCTACAAAAACAGTTAGCGTCACACTGAATCTGTTTTGTTTCCTTCTAATTTTAGTTCTTGAAGGTTTTTCTCCTTGGTTTAAGTCGGCCATATAACAGGGCTATATTTAATCAAACACATAAACTAAATGTTACGTACCATGTGAGTTCATAATATCTAATAAAGACTGTTTCTTTTTTGGATTTAACAAAAAAAAAAAACTTAAGTTTCTGTAGACCTGTGATTTTTAAGAGTCCAGTGTTGCTCCAGTGAAGTCTGTTTGTGTAAATGACTTCTTCAATCTCAAGTCCACCCTTAAAAATAAAAGCAATAGTTTTTGGACCAAATGACAGGAATCCTGTTCACCACAGGGTCAGGGAATGTGATGGAGGCTCCAGTAAAAGCTGACAGCTCCTTCTTTAATTCCTCAGTCACACCTGGTGTTATCTCTGTAAAACAGGTCTGGCCAGAGGAAGAAATAACATTAGTGACTTCATGACAAAGCAACAATGATAATAATAATTCACAAATTTAAACAGTAGGCTATAACTTTTTTACTTTTTTTAATAAACGTAGAAACACCAGCAACTATCAAACATTCAAGCAAGTGTTTATGTAAAGTTTTACCTGTGAATAAGAGAAGGACATTGTTTTCGGTCTAATGACATAAACTAAAGCCTTACGGTCATGCGTCACTGTGTCGCGCGAGCCACATCCGTTCATCCTTTTATATTTCCTCTGGCCGATGTATAGTTCGTGCTTTTGAGTCTGTGAAATAAATAAGAAATAGGCTGCTCGCTCGGACTTTTTAGGCCTACATGTTGAAATGGACATTTAGGAAACAATTTAACGGCATGACACGCGCACACTTTGCTCTCGTGTAGGCCTAAATAATTTAGCCTTGATGAACTAACATGGTCCATTCTCTCTGAAGCGGCTCTTCGCCCTGTGTCTGTCTGAGAGCAGTCGACAGTGTTCGAGGTGAACAGCGCCTCGTCCTGACTCTGGATCAGAGGCCCGAGGCCGAAAAGGGCCGCCGTAAAGTCTGACGTCATTGCGTCCGCGTGTGTTAGATAACGACAACGGATTTGTAAGAAACACAAACGTTCTGGAAAGTACGTGCTCTAAGTTTAGTCAATAGGCTACAGTTAATATCCATGAAGTCATAGGCCTAGAAGACTGAATTTAGAAAAGCCTTTACGGTGCTCTAGCCTTTAGGCGCCGTGGAGCTGGGGCTTGCGTTGGAAACATTTGTCACATTTTTATTATTTTTTTATTTTTATTTTTTTTATTCCCCTGTGCTCATGTCATTAATATAGTTTACCACAGATTGGGATTACCCACCTCGGCCCATGAAAGTATTTATCCTCAACAAGCCACAGGTGACTCACTCTGAAACTGAAGGAGTTTCCATTTTTAGTCACTCCTTGTTTCCTGACTCCTTTATTAAGGACTCCTTAATAAAGTTTGTGCAATAATGCGTTTATTTGCCGCCAGCTCAGAAAAACACATTACAAAGGCCTGGTCTGTTGGGCAGCCTTTACAGTTTAGACTCACATCTTTGTTTTCTTAAATTAATAATAATTCAAAATATAGAAATGTGATTTCAACAGACTGCTTAGGAAATGTGCTCTAAATGCAACCTCTTGCTGACGTCTTATACCACCTGATAATCTTCCTCCTTCTATTGGTGTAATTTACGAGAATTACATATCATCATGTTTTTGATTTCTGATCCATGTTTGACTTCTGTTACATGGTTTTCATTTTGATAAAAAACACAATTGGAACGGTTAATTACTACCTGCATAAATCTAGAGGACAGTACATTTTCGTGTCAAAAGACAGAAGTGAAAATAGCTGTTTTCAGCTGTACTTGTCTCACTTGAGTCGACTGCTGGAGGTGTAACAGTTAAAAAGGTTCTTCTGGTAAATCCAGTTAAACGGGCCAACAGCGCCATCTAGTGTCCAGTCGTACCTGCACCTCACAGTAACAGCGATGTGTTCTGGGTATTTTGTAACGAGGACTGTAGACTTGCTGTAGAGTTAAGCTGGTAACTCTTGTTATGTGAGTAAACTGAATGTGTCATTTGTTAAGTTGGTGTAAGGTGTAGAAGCAGGAAAATGACTGAAATCTCTGACTTGTTGAACAAATGCAGAAGTTTCCAAAATGAGAGCCTCTGACACATCCAATCCTTCAACTCACCTCAACAAGCCCTGCAGCCCCCTTTTGTCACCATGACACACTTGTCCCAGGACCCTAAAGCCACTGACAAGAAAGTCTAAATAAATGTCTTTACAAGAGCAGCATACTGTGAAACTTTCCATCTAATATTATTATTTTTTTTCAGTTTGAGGATGTCAAATCAAGCAATAAGGGTGTGTTTGGCTGATGGCTCCATTGATGTTCCTCCAGTTTTGGATTGGTCTGACGGCACATTTGATGGAGATGATGGAAACAAAGTGATGACATCGGTGAAGGATAAACAACATGCAGGCTGGGCCTCTGAGCCTCTGTTTAAAAGTGTTGATTATCACTGAGGGAAAATAGTCCCTGTAGTTATCTTATTTTCACCTTGGTGGCAGTATTGTTTTAATTTAAAATGGTTTAGAGTAGACCAAGTACCTTTTCAGGATGTTTATCGATTAATGAACTGAAGGAGACATTGCTGAATGTATTTTCAGTCAAACTGGAGACAGGTTTTTGCTTGTGTCGCTCTCACAGCAATAATACCTTATGGCAGGTGGCTTCACTAAAAAGAGACAAACCCAAAGAATCTGTTGGACTTGAATTCAATGAAGAGCAGAGAAAAAGAGGATAGGGTCAGATTGTTTATTAACATTATTCTGGCAATTGTGTGTTTAAACCTTAAATTTGACTTTTTGATCTAGACTTAGCCTCTGTTTTAAAGTGTTGAAGGGAAAATAGTTCTTGTAACACATGTAGTTATCTCAGATTGTCTCTTAGTGGCAGCATTGTTTCAGTTTAGAATGGTTTAGAGTAGACTATGTACCTTTTCAAGATGTTTAGCCATTAATGAACAAAAGGAGACAATGCTTTGTGTATTTTCTGTCAAACCAGTTACACTTTATCTTTAAAACTGGACTTATTCTCACCATTAATGTCAGTAAATAGTAAAAACGAAGCCCTCCTATGCTTTAGTAATACGAACAAAAGAATATAGGGGGCCTCTGGCCATAAGGTTTGTCCAGGTCCCTATCAAGTGTGTGGTCAGTTAATGTGGCTGTCCACTGCCTGGAGTCACTGTTTGACAGGAAAGGAGATCCTCTATTAGTCCTGCTAACCCTAAACCCAAAAGCATGTGACTGCTTTACTGTTGCCTAAACTTGGGCCATGTACCGACCAGTATAGACCTTCAGGTTAGATTTACTGTAGCTTTGTTAAAAAGGGGGCATTATGTTTCCTCAGTGAGTGGTTTTGAAATGTTTTGTTCCCATTTGGAGGAATCGGAGCCTCTGTACTCGTATAACCTCTTCAATATTCTATATATAATAAGTATTTTACTAAAAATGACAAAAGTAAAGCAAACTACATACTACACTGGTAAAGTCTCAAACCTTAAAATCAAGTCTGAGACCTGTGTGTGATCCATATACTTTAAGGACTTGTGTGTGGACTTGTAGTCATAATGAAAAAAAAAAGGATGAGGTGGGACAGTGCCCAACCCAAAAAAATATTTTTTTTACTGAATCAACATTTAATGCCCAAATAAAACCTACAGTGACTAATCTTTAAATCACACCTGCTGCAAAACTCTAATGACAGCATTAACACTTTGAGCGAGTGACTGAATGGCTCACAGTAAAAATCTTTCACACACTCACGACAAAAGATGGGAAAGCTTTTACAAAAATATAGATATTCAGAGATTTCTATAATAAACAATTTAACCGTATTATACACAAGGTTTAAAAAGTATGTTACTGTAAAATTTCAAAACGTGACCGGTGAGTGACTGTATGAAGAAGAAAAGAAGAGATGGGTTCATCGTTCAGGTTCACATAAACAGTTTAATTTGAAGAAACAAACCACTGTTAGTAGCTGATACCATACAGGAATAAAACTGGCACGTTTATAAAAGCACCTTACTATATTCCTTTTCCTTATTTTGCTGAGTGCTTTAACCTGGAACTAAACAGGACTAGACACTTAACAGTAGTAGGAGACGAGTAGGAAACTATTTACACTTAAATGTATATTCATTCCTCTATGGGACTTAAAGGTCACTAATTCAGTTCCAGATGCACATTTTTGGACTATGGCAGAAACCAATTGAAACTTCAAACTAAAAATATATGTCAGCAATAGTTTTTGGGAAAAGAAAATAATATTTATCTGTCTTTGTCTTCAGATTCCAGTGGATGGCGCTCTTGTTCAGGCCTTGACAGAGGAGACTCCCATATAATGTGAAGTATAACCAAAGTGGGCGTAGATTTGGGGCTCACTGACTGACCTTAAGCCGTGAGGCAAATCCAGTCGGTTCCTTTGCTCTTTCCTCTTTTTTGCTTTAACATGTGCCACTGTGACAGAAACCACAACAACAGCTCCCAACAGCCAAAGGAATCAGAAACAACCTCAAGTGTCCCCAATCTGGAGAAAACAAAAACAGAACAATTACACAGAGTAGCGTTATGTATATATTTCATACTGCATTACTTAAACTGCATTACTGCTATTGTCACAGTGCTTTCCTTCTGAGGGGTCACCCGGCGGCTGTGGGTCAGTCCGTTTGCAGGATGAGGTTAAGTCGACTGGGAGAGTCTGGTTTTCTGCAGGGTTGGCAGCCACACACAGATACTCTGAGGTTAAATCTCTTTGGTTTACAGTGAGAGGTAACACTTCAGAGCTGCTCCTGGTCACTATGTCCTCTCCTCTGAACCAACTCAGTGTCGTCTGCTCTGTTTTCTTCACTGAACACTGTAAGGTACAGCTGTCATCGCTCACGTTCAGAGTGGTCACTACTGGAAGTGTAACTGGGTCTGAGAACAAAAATAAATGCACCACTCAGTTCAAACAAGTCACAGTAAAATCACCTGAAGTCCAATGGCAAATATGTCATAGTTTTCAGCAATATATAATATCTGACACAAACCTCTTTAACTGGCATCCTTCAATGCGTCCCTGTCTGAAGTATAGGATATACATATATATATGGACTGGGGTGTAGCACATAATTTTGGGCCCCAGGTACAAACCATCTTGAAGGGCCTTTGTTCTGTACATAACCTTAAGCAATATATATTTATTCCTGTTAGTTTTTACAGTCTAGTTTATTTATCACTATTTTAACTTTATTACTCTGCTGGTTTATATCCTGCACTGACTGGTTTATAACACTGATTTACTCTTTTCATTTTCATTCTATTTTTGGAATTCTACAATTTGCAATGCCAGTTTTTTCATCACCTTTTCCAGCCAGTATGGAACCTATTGTATTTCTCTGTTGATCAGTGAGCTTTTCTGACCACAGTCCTTTGCATTGCTCAGCCTCTCACTGTCTTCCCCTTCGTCTTCTCCTCATCCTTCTCACTACCGTCAAAGCATCCTTCACCTTCCCTTTTTCACTTATATCAGCCTCTTTTTCATCTTTTATTTCCTCCTCTGCCACAAGGACAGACAGAAATCAGACTAAATGTAAATAGTTAGTTTAATCTGCTAAAAGCCTAACACTAACATACAATGACTTACTGGGTTGTTCATATCAAATTTGTCTATAGCCTATTTAACTGTCTACATAAACTCACCTTGTCTCAGACCCTCAGTGATTTCATCTGGACATGGAAGACCTGCTGCTGCTTTGTCTGACACTGAAGAGGCCATAAGGTTCATATGTTAAGTGACTAAACTCTGCCAGCTGTAGCTTATATTTTTTGATGGAAAATAATTTGTCCATTTATATTATAGCTATCTTAGAGATGGACCCTAAAGCAGATTTGTTCAGACAAGGAAATTCTGTCCTTGAAATCAAATATATCATTGGCCTAAGTCTCTTTTAAAGCTGTGCATTTATAATGAACGACCCAGAGAAGCTAATTTGCTAAAACCACGTAAACGACCCGCAAAAAGACTGACTAGATTGGAGTGACAGTCTATGCAGTAATCCTTTTGCTATTGATATTAGCGAACAATTTCAACTATGCTAGCTCAGTTTTGGAGCTCAGGACAAAGACATTTATATTATAGTAGCTGCTTTCCCTCATTACACCTTTGATGATCAGTAAAATATATTATTCTAATTATTCTGCTTTGGAAAGCTCAAAGCACTGTATGGTGTCTGGTTTGAACTCCAAATTATCACTTTATTCAGTCAGGGTGCACAGTATTACTCCCCTGCCCAGCGCAAACTGTATCAATTAACCCCACCCCCACCTCAGTCCCTGCAACTACATTTATTCTAAAGTTTCCTGCTGCAGCAAAAGAGACCACTGTTTAATACTTTATGTGTTTGTAAAGCAATCATGTTTTAGACAGTGTTAATGAATAAAAAATTAAACTCGAAGAATAAATGCAACTTACCAAAAACTTTGAGTTCATAATATCTAGAAAAGACAGTTCCCTTTTTGGAGTCAACAGTATAAACTCCAGAGTCCTTTTTCTGTAGACCTGTGAGTGTAAAGAGTCCAGTGTTGTTCCAGTGAAGTCTGTTTGTGTAAATGACTTCCTCAATCTCAAAGTCACTTCCAGAAACAGAAGCAATGAGTAATGGTCCCAATAGAAGAAATCCTCTCTCTTTCACAGGGTCAGGGAATGTGATGGAGGCTCCAGTAACAGCTGACAGCTCCTTCTTTAATTCCTCAGTCACACCTGGTGTTATCACTGTAAAGAGGTCAGGCCAGAGGAAGCAATAACATTAGTGACTTCATGACAATGCACCAGTGACAATAATTCACAAAGTTAAACATTATACTGTGTAGTATGTAGGCCTATATTTTGTAGTCAGAATATTTTACTGAAACAAAACACTTGGTGAGACACGGTCTTAGTCTGCGTTGGCCCTGACCTCTGTAGCCTATCCTTAACTTTAAGTTGATCCACAGGAAATCACAAACTGAGATTTTAATAAACGTAGAAACATCAACAACTGTCAAAGATTTAAGTAAGTGTTTATATAAAGTTTTACCTGTGAATAAGAGAAGGACATTGAGACGGAGTGCCATGGTTTGTCTTCGACTAATGACACAGACTAAAGCATAGTTTATAGTGTAGACACTATGTAGACTAAAGCTGACGTGTCATGTGTCCACGCAAACCACATCCGTTTTTCCATTTATATTTAGCCTGGTCTACTTTAACCACATCTGTAGTCTACAGCCAGTGTATATTCTTGAGAGTATGAGTCATACAGCTACCTCTACAAAGTAAGCTATTCTTGTTTTTTGACTTGGTGAAAAAGAAAACAAACAGGCTCCTCGCTATTTAGGCCAACATGTTGAAATGGAAATGAAGATGTTACCAAAAGAGGTTACGGAAAAACAAACACTGGGGTAAAATGTATAGATTTATTCAACAATTATAAGTTAATCCCCCTTTTCTTTGTCCATTCCTTGTTTCAGAAACTTTACAGAACCCAGACATACACTGCTGTTCACTTGATCCCACGTATTCAACCCACACTGGAAACCAGTAAACACACCGCACTTGAATTCACTCACAATATTGGGTTGTAGAAATTAGCCTACTTCTGATTAAAAGGTGAAAGACCCGTTAAAGACAAAACATAAAGATAAGAATAGTTAGTCCGCCCGTACAAATGTGTAAAGGAACAATAAACACAGACCCTGTCGTGGAGCGGATTATAACTAAAAAAATCAAAAGCTAAATCTAAAGAACAGCAAGTAGGCCTAGTGCTAACATAACTGCAAAGCACAAAAAATACAAAAATTAGATATCAGACAATACAATACAATTTTAATGAATCATTCTTTATAATCCAAACAAAGCCAGCCCAGCAAACCATGGTCTCCGCTGCGCACCAGAATCTTGCACTTTCCCCGCAAACAGCCAGCTGCCTTTATATGCCCTGAGTCAAGAGCGCCACCCCGCGGTGGCACTCGTTACAAGGATTTAACGGAATGACACGAGCGCTCGTCTAAATGTAATTGATTTCCTACTAGATAAATACAAACGTAGGCCAGGCTTAGGCTGAAGCACCTCTTCGCCCTGTATCTGTCTGAGAGCAGCGGACAGTGTGTTCGAGGTGAACAGCGCCTCGTCCTGACTCTGGATCAGAGGCCCGAGGCCGAAACAGGCCGCTGTCAAGTCTGACGTGAACACATGATCGCGTATGATCACGATCATTTGAAAAGTTTTTCTTTGCATCACATTAAGATAGCTATTATCCGTTTATTCTTGTTGACCACTTTAAATTAGATATAGTCATGACATGACTATATCTGCCATATCTTATAGTTTGGAGTGACATAAACTATTACATAGTACATGCAAACTCAAGATGTAAATAGGCCTACTTAGTTGCTACTGTTTGAGAGCTCGAACAAAAATAACATCTGCTCAACCATGCAGCTTCATCCGCGGTCTCTTCAAACAGTATTAGTTATTTGTCCAACATTTCAGCTAAGGGTGGACTGCGGAGAAAAAGTGGCCCTTTTATTCAATTTAAAATTACTAATTCAAGAGCCTTTATTAATTATCAAAATTGAAAACTGATTCCAGATGCCTTTGCTTTTCTTCAAGGTGACCTGGATGATTGAGAACCTTCACAGACACCTGTAATATTGCCTACATATTAATTACAATGTGTTCATTTTAATTCTATTATTATATCAACATTTGGCCAGCAAGGCTTGTACACGAAACTGAATTTAAAGAACTACAAATCAAATGACCAAAACAAAAATAACTATAATAAACCCACGTAGATGCTTACTTTTTAAAATTATAACTTTAACTTGATAAAAATAAAATAGAGGGGAGTAGCCATGAGCATAAAAAACTCCAGCTGCTGTTGTAAAAAAGGGACCTTAGGATTTAAAGGAGAGCTCGTAAAAGAAAAAGGTCGCAGTTTTATTTACTTTTAATGATGCGAGTTCTCTAACTACCTTGACATAATTCCACTCACCTAAATGTTTGATCTGAACACTATAGGTTCAAATCTTATTTATTAGCACAAGCAGGCTGTGCTGCACATTTATATGTAACAGTTTCAGCTGCGCAAAATTACTTCATGTCAATCAATCACAGCAGGATCAATGCGGTGCCCCTCGGAGCATGTGGTGCCCTTTTGTGGTGGAAACCTAACACGTGTTAATGTGGGTGATTAGAAATCTGAAAGATGTAAAGAGTTTTTGGAGATGAGGGGCAAATACATAAGTCATATTGTTCACACATTAAACTCAAAGTCCGTCAGTTCAGTGTCAGTTTCTGTGGGAATCCTAAATGCTGTTACAGAAATAATTATAAGCATTTTAATTTAAATGTTACCTCATATGGTGAAAACACATCTGTTTTTAATAAATCGTTGTATTTTGATTTTGAACATGTTTTAAGATGATCTTGGAGCAACTGAACAGTTAACTTTATAACTAATTCTCTAAAAATAAATGCTCAGTGTATTTTTCCTTGTGCTGTTGTCCTCAGAGTAAACACAATAGGAAGAGATGAATTATGATTGCACAATCTTTGTTTAAAAATATATATATTTTGCGTGAATAGGTGGTTTTGTATTTAAAATGTTCTTACACATTTATAAAGGCGCATTAAATAGTAATAATATGCAGGATTTCAGGCTGATGTTAATGATCTTATCCTTTATGTATATATAATAATTTTATAATATAAAATTCTTTTTTTTCATTCATTCATGAATGACTTAACTTTAGCTCCATTGTTTTGTTTCTGGTTTCAGCAGATAACTGTCTAGTCTTTTCTTCCTCATACAGTGACTCACTGCCCGTGTGTTGCTGCCACCAAGAGGCAATCCAAGATAACTACAGTTGTTGAGAGTAAAGGAACTAATTATCCATCAGTGACATGCAACACTTTAAAACAGAGGCTCAGTCCAGATCAAAAAGTAAAATCATTCAAGGGTTTAAACGCACAATAATTCGTGACCCTATCCTCTTTTTCTCTGCTCTTGACTGAATTCAGGTCCAACAGATTCTTTTTTTGCTGTAAATGTCTTAGAGTGACAAATACCCCCTACCCCCCTACCATTAATATAAGGAGAAACCCAATGGCGACTTTACAAGAGTAAAACTCATGTTTACAGCCTGGTACAAAAGATGGCTCCAGTCTCTAGAGCTAAGTTTTTACTACGTGACAACTCTGGGGGGGGGGGTGAATTTTTGAAAATTACGTTGGTTTATGCTATCTAAAAACTATTGTTTTACTATGGAGTAAAACCCGGAAAAGCCCGGATGTAACGGCCATTTTATTGCCCATTCGTAATGACAATATTGGTGAATAGGGGACCAATGGGCGGATATCATCCATAATTATACTATCTATGTTTCCTACTGAGGGGTCACCCGGCGGCTGTGGGTCAGTCCGTTTGCAGGATGAGGTTAAGTCGACTGGGAGAGTCTTTTTTTCTGCAGGGTTGGCAGCCACACACAGATACTCTGAGGTTAAATTTGTTTGGTTTACAGAGAGAGGTAACACTTCAGAGCTGCTCCTGGTCACAATGTCCTCTCCTCTGAACCAACTCAGTGTCGTCTGCTCTGTTTTCTTCACCGAACACTGTAAGGTACAGCTGTCATCGCTCACATTCAGAGTGGTCACTACTGGAAGTGTAACTGGGTCTGAGAACAAAAATAAATGCACAACAAATACCACTCAGTTCAAACAAGTAACTGTAAAATCACCTCAAGTTCTGTGGCAAATATGTCATAGCAATATACTGTATAATATCTGACACAGACCTGTTTAACCTTCAACGCATCTCTGTCTGAAGTAGGATATACTATATATGGACTGGGGTGTAGCACAAAATTCTGGGCCCCAGGTTCAAACCATCTTGGATGTTTGGATTATGTACGTAACATTAAGCAAAATACATTTCAAATATATTCCTGTAAGTTTTTACAGTACAGTTTATTTATCACTATTTTAACTTTATTACTCTGCTGGTTTATATCCTGCACTGACTGGTTTATAACACCAATTTACTCTTTCCATTTTCATTCTATTTTTGGAACGCTACAATTTGCAATGCCAGTTTTTTCCATCACCTTTGCCAGCCAGTATGGAACCTATTGTATTTCTCTGTTGATCAATGAGATTTTCTGGCCACAGTCCTGGGTCTTCTGACAAACAGTCCTTTGCATTGCTCAGCCTCTCACTGTCTTCCCCTTCGTCTTCAGTCTTCTTCTCATCCTTCTCACTACCTTCAAAGCATCCTTCACCTTCCCTTTCTTCACTTATATCAGCCTCTTTTTCATCTTCTATGCCCCTGTTTATGGATGGCACAGTGTGGTCTGTATCTGACTGTGGTCATGAGCCAAAACAGTCACTTTTTTATTTACTGCAACTACATTTCTTCTAAAGGTTCCTGCTGTAGTGTGACTAGTGTGTGATATATGTGTCTGTAAAGCAAACATGTTTTAGACAGCGTTAATGAATTAAAAAAAACTAAACTCGAACAATAAATGTAACTTACCAAACACTTTGAGTTCATAATATCTATAAAAGACTGTTCCCTTTTTGGAGGCAACAGTATAAACTCCAGAGTCGTTTTTCTGTAGACCTGTGAGTGTAAAGAGTCCAGTGTTGTTCCAGTGAAGTCTGTTTGTGTAAATGACTTCCTCAATCTCAAAGTCACTTCCAGAAACAGAAGCAATGAATAATGGTCCCAATAAAAGAAATACTCTCTCTTTCACAGGGTCAGGGAATGTGATGGAGGCTCCAGTAACAGCTGACAGCTCCTTCTTTAATTCCTCAGTCACACCTGGTGTTATCACTGTAAAGAGGTCAGGCCAGAGGAAGCAATAACATTAGTGACTTCATGACAATGCATCAGTGACAATAATTCACAAAGTTAAACATTATACTGTGTAGTATGTAGGACTATATTTTGTAGTCAGAATATTTTACTGAAACAAAACACTTGGTGAGACACGATCTTAGTCTGCGTTGGCCCTGACCTCTGTAGCCTATCCTTAACTTTAAGTTGATCCAGAGGAAATAACAAACTGAGATTTTTAAAAACGTAGAAACACCAACAACTGTCAAAGATTCAAGCAAGTGTTTATATAAAGTTTTACCTGTGAATAAGAGAAGGACATTGAGACGGAGCGCCATGGTTTGTCTTCGACTAATGACACAGACTAAAGCCGTCACTAAAGGTGACGTCACTGTGTCCGCGCGAACCACATCCGTTCATCCTTTTATATTTAGCCTGGCCTATTTTAACCACATCTGTAGCCTACTGACCGAATTAACCTGAGGGAGCTGCTCTCTTGCTCCTGGGGTGTGAGCTTCTAGTCACGATGCTCCTTGTTACATTGTATTAACCTGGCTCCACTAGACAGAACTGCTCACAGAACAGTCTGTTTCACAGAACCTTCTGGGGAGGCTCCCGTTGAAAGCGTTTGCAAAAGAGAGGCGCCTTCTGTTGGAAACTTGTGTTGATTGGACGAAGCACCAACTAGTGTCCACCTACCACGAGCTTTGTTTTAGCCAATCATAGCAACAATTCATTTGACATAATCAGAGTGCAGCAAATATGAAGAAACAACAAACCGCTGTAACGGTAACAGTTTTTGCAACGTGAACCTGCGATTAAATGGAACAATAACACTAATTGGTAAACACAAAAGGCACTGCAGTGATTTGCAGAGTAACTCTAGAAAACTAACTCCACATTCAACACAAAATGCATTTTGGAATCCACATCAATACATCAAATGTAATATATAAATAATAATATATTATAAATAACGTAAGGATGTATTCACAGTGTAAATAGTCATTACTACACACTTCTGCTCATGTCTTAATTTGAAGTTAAACTTCAGAATGGCCAGACTTAGTTTTGGAGGGTGTTGGTGCATCTGAGTTGGAAGTTGTGATTGTACTGGAAAGGACAAACAGAGCACCGTGGGAGAAGCACATTTATGTTCCTTTTTTAACATGTTTTAGGCAAAGTCTTAGGACATGTACTTGACTAATTTTATAGTTTTTAGAATTTAAACTGAACTCATTCTTAACTCTTTCCCCTAGACTTTTGTTTTATGATATTGACATATTTATACATGAACTGTCTGTCCCCCAGTGTTAGCCCTGCAATAAACTGGGGTTGTACAGACTGTTCCCCGTCTTTCCTCCAAAGAAGAAAATGAATGTAACTGTTTTACTGTAAAACTTTTGATTTTATTTATTTAGGAAATGTAATATTAATACAATGAAAATACATATTTTTGAAGAAAAAAAAAATTTACTCACTAACTTTCCCACTTTCTATAAACTCTTCCAGAATTAAACTTGGACTAAAATCACAAATATAACCAGGTACTAGACTTTGTGAAGTACATTCTTCTTCTCCTGTTATTGTCTTGTTAAAAGTTGCTTAGTGTGGGACAGGTTCCTGAAACAAATGTATAAACAAAACAGTGCTTTACATTGTTCTGTGTTTGCACTGCAAGGTCTGCTGATGGCGCTCTTGTCTTTATCTTGCACAGCAGCAAGACTCCTGTGATCTTGTCCCTCACAAAGTTTTGTGTTTTCCACTGAACCATGACAAGCTGGTGATCAACAGCCTGGCCCTGCAGGGCTACTGTACATGTTCACAGGCTGTACAAATGCAGCTTCCTGTAGGAACTTTATTGAATCCAGCCAATGATACAAACTGCACTTTTAAAGTCATGAGGCCTGCACACATTTCTCCAATTTACTCTTCTCCCTTTAGTCCTACCCCTTGTCCCTCCAAAGGAAGGGGTAAGAGTAGTGCTATAATAATGACCCTAAGAAATAAGACACTATACCAGCTGTAGAAGCATGGCTGTGTAAGATCTGTAATAATATACAATATAAGGTCCATAAACCATGTTGAATATAACATATACAAACAAATATCATGTAAATTATAATATATATATAATATATAGAATGTATCAATGCAGTCTATCAGCCTTATAAAAAAAATATGGGAAAATTTGTTTATGTGCAGAGAAGAGAGAGCAGAACAGAGACACTTCTTTTTTTTTTTATCCACCACATCCTACTTTTCCCCAAAATTGCATCAGAGCATGTTCAGTTTATGCTGATAGCCACAGATATTGGCACAAGACATCACATGTTATGTACCACATATTTTTTTCATCAGACGTCTGAGATTCAGAGCTTTTACCGTCCTTGTGATCATGTGACAAAAATCCCCATTGTCTGCAATAAAAAAAAGCAGAACCAAAAAAATATTTTCTTCTTTTTCTTTCACTTTGGTTTAATTTCATCAGTCAAGAAGACCATCATTAAGTTGACTGGTAAGAATTTATCTTTGTTTTTATCTTTACAATAGGAGCAAATAGATATGTAGAAAAACTGTGCACATTAATTCAGGATATGCTACAAATACATAAAGTAAGCTTATATAAACAGTGTGCCACATATATTCACTATAAAAGTACAGCTTATATGTTATGTGTTTGTGTCTTTTACATCTCTCTGTTTTATGCACAACTTACATCTAGAAATGTTCACCATCCTGAGCTTCAAACATGAAACTACTAATAACAATCATCCTATGTCTCACAGGTAATGCTCTTTTTTTTATATTGATCTTATAATAATAATTTTTATACATTTTTGCTGAATTCATACATTTCAAGGACAGTCCATTGTTTACTCAACAGACGTCTCTGAGGTATTTACTGATATATTGCCTTCAGTAGATAGTAGTTTAGAGAAGGAGGACTGACACTAGTTTTAACCAGTGCAGGCAATAAGCTTCTCTGTGGAGGAGAGGTGACACAAGTCAGTTAAGCTTTGACATAAATGCTCTATAAAAATATAACAAGAAATTAATTTCATTCTTCAGAAATTAAATTACGGTAAGTATTTCACATTCATTTAATGATAGTGTAAATGTAAAAGTTATAGTGAGATAACATAGTGTTCATAGTGTTGCAGGTTAATCACTTTAATCAAACTGTTCCTGTCCTTCACCAAACACTATCACATCCATCACGAGCAGCTGTCAATGGTTTGAGACTAAAGTCTGTCTTGTAACTGTTTCCTGGCATCTCTCCTCATAAAAATATATCATTCTTTAAACATTAATTTCAGTTTATGTGGAAGTGACTATAAGCCTGACTCAAGCTACAAAAGGTACCAATAGTTTTTCTGTTTTCTTTCTTTCAGGCCTAGACCAATTTGAAAATGTAAACGTGACTAAACAGAAAGGAGAAACTGTTGTCTTTCATATGAATACAACTGAACTACCCCTCAAAGAATACCGATGGATCTTTGATCATAAAGACTCAACCGCTACAATTGCTCTTGTCGAAAAAGAAAAAGTCACAGTCATCAATGGGACCAGATTTGAGGGAAGGATTTCCACAGATGTAGACACAGGATTCCTCACCATCTCAAACCTGACGACTGGTGACAGTGGCTACTTTGTTTTGATTTTAACAGAAACACAAAAAGAGGTGATAGAATATTGTCTCATTGTCCGAGGTATGTACTGTATTTTTATTCTGAGAGACATGTTTTATTACTTTCTTTAGGCTTTTCTATTTCAATAATTAATATTTTTCCTTTTCCAGATACACATACAGTTTTGGTTGGTGACAATGTGACTTTGCAAACTGGAATCCATCTTGAACCTGATCATCGAGTCAGCTGGACTCAGGGTCGTGATTTTATTGGAAAAGAAATTGCTAAATATGAGAACAATAATTTTATAATTGATAAAGATATGAAGGATTTTCTGTTGCTGGACCTAAACAGTGGATCTCTCATATTCATCAACATAATTAAAGAGCTCTCAGGATATTACTGTCTTGAACTGTGGGAAGGACTAGAGGAGCACTCAAGAATACAATTCTTCATCGATGTCTACAGTGAGTATTTTATTCATAATGCATTCAAGCACGGTGCTCAAAAAGGAACTTCCCCACTTCTTTTATTTAGTTGTTTTTAACATCCAAACCTTTCCCCTGTAAATGTATTATACAATGTTTAAACGCAACCTAAAAACATTTCTTTTTATAAAAGCTTTTCAATGAACGTTTTTTTTTTTTAATATATAGGCTTATGTTGTTCTGTTTTCTTTTTATATTGAATTACTTTGATTTTTTAGATGCTCTGTAGCACTTTGAGATTGTCCAAATGTAAAGTGCATTACAAATAAAATTCATTATTATTATTATTATTATTATTAATATTATCATATACATATGCATACACATCCTCGCATGTATGCCCTCAAACACAGTAATATTCATTCAGTACATTGTCTTCAGCATTACATCATTCATAAATCTACTTATTTTATTCAGATTTTATTTTAAGAGCTGGTCAAAAGCATGTAAAATCAAAACAAAGTTCTATCTTTCCATATCATTTGGCACTTTACATTTAGGTTTTCTTATTTTTCTTGTAGAAAAGGTCTCCACTCCACAGATCTCTTCAGAGCCACACCTTCCAGACTCTAGCTGGAGCTGTCACATTACCTGCTGTGTGGAGAACAAACCTGACGTCACTCTGAACTTGTACAAAGAAGACACAGTGATAAACTGCACCAGCAGCCGAAAAAACTCCACCGACCTCTGTCTCTTGCTGGAGATCTCCCGTCCCAGTGAAGACACTTACAGGTGTGAGGCAGCCAACCCAGTCTGTAAAGAATCAGTCACCTTCAATAGTACATACTGTTGTCCAAGGCCAGAAACAGGTACTCCATTTTATTTACCTTTTAAACTGAATAAAGAATTAAAAAAAAGTTATTTTATATTGTCTGTCTTCTGTTTTCTTCAAGGTTTTTCAAGATGGATGATTGGAATTATAGTCCTTTCATTATTAGTTCCTTTAGTAGTAGTTGTGGGTGGACTATGGGTCGGTATTAAACGGAAGAAGGACAGAAGGAGACCAACAAGTTATTCTCTTGGTAAGTAATTACATCTTTTTTCTCTGAAAGTTTGTTAATAATCTAATATATATTGTTTCTTCTCTTTCAAGGTTGTTTGGAAATTCGAAAACAGAACTTGTCCCATGAATCCTTTAGCTCACAGGTATCAAACACAGACAGTATTTAATAAGTAAATTATAATTATTTAAAATTTATAAAATTATTTTATTAATAACCTACATTTACTCTTGTTAACATCAAAAATGAAATGTAATATATGTGATAACCAGTGTTGGGGAGCTAAGTAGGCTAACCTGTTAAGTTATATTGTTGCTGCTCTTAAAAACTACCTTGTTACGTTACTGTGTTACTCTCTGATAAAACTTATGCGTTACTGAAATCTCTGTGTATACAGCCGTTTATGACAGTCTTCATTTTATGAGCCGTAAAGTAACTGCAGCTGGATACTGACAGAGCTTAATCCATTTACACTTTTACAGCCCGTTTAGTGGAACACAAGTTTAGCCTAACATGTCATGCACACATTTTCTATTAAGCAACAACAAAAACAACAGACAGTGCAGTGATAACCCCATGTCACATGTCTATTGAGATTTTGCAGCATTCACTCAATTAAAGTTTGTGCTGCTTCAAAAACGTGATGTTTTTCACAGAGACACAGTTGTAGAGACTCCGAGGCTTCAGCTGCCGTCTCACCAGACGCACAGTGCACGTGTCTCGGCTCACCGTGTTTTCCTCGAGCCCACACAGGAGCTCTACACACAACAGGTCACACGAGTGACAGTTATATTAATGCGTCACTGATATAAAAAGTACATACATACGCGATAAGTTACTTATAAAAGTAATTTGAGTACCCCCAACACTGGTGATAACACACATACTGTTTGCTTTAAAGCATGTCTTCATGTAATAAAAAACAAGCCTAAACCACTGTGTGCTGTTGTTGCAGGTCAGTGAGGAGCGTTTAGGAAGAGAGTCTGAAGATCTTCTGAGAAATGAGCCACAGCAGTCCTACAGCAGTTTTACATAAAAATATTTCAATCATTAACATTAAAATTGAGGAAAGAGAAAAAGAGAAAAGAGAAATCAAGGTATCTTAATTAAAGAAACACTATAGTTCTTTTCATGCTGTAAACCAACAAAGGACCAAAAGACAAATGATGTGGCGAAACTTGTGATCTGAAATTAAACTTTTTTTCAATGAATCAATTAAAAACTGGAGGAGCAGAAACAGGAGTCAGATTAAAGATTATACAACAATGTACTGCTGCAGACTTCATGTTCTTATAAAAGCGTGTGAACCCTGTTCTTTCCACTGCAGATGAAACTGTGGGCAGTAAAATAAGGTCTGTTTTTCTGCAGGTTGTACATGAAGCATACATCAAACCTCCTTCTATGACAGACTGCAGCTCACTGAGCTCGTGTGGTTCATGTCTACAAAAGGCAGTGGTTGATTTTTGACTCATGTCACACTGCGGTGCAGGAGATATTTCTGGACAGAGACAGGAAACAAGCATGTTTAATGAGAATAAAGATGCTCCACAAAAAAAAAAATATTTCTTTTAAATGTTTTTTTGTCTCTACTTTTCTTATTTTTATAAAAAAGTCATAAAGCTGCAGGTGGAGCAGTCACTTAGCTCAGTTCAGTTCAGAGTGTTTTTGTGATCAACTTAAACTAAAAGGTACCCCCGAGAGCTCATGGGGACACCCACCCATCCCAAACCCCCGCCAGATCTCAGTTTTAAAACAGTCCATCACATCTGGAAAATGTTGGTTTTCTGAAAGTAATGTTTTTTCTGTTTGGCTCCATGTATTTTGGACACTGATAACTCCATGTTCACAATGTCCTGTAAAGTGTTGATCCACTGTGAAAGACTGAGCTGATGTGATGTTTGTGTGTTTATTACTTTTGTTCAATTATGTAGTGCATCGTGGCTCATCTGCAGAGTTGTCTGTTGAGCATAAATGGGACACAAGGCTGACCAGTTGTGAATATTGGTGAGAGCAATTCACATAAACATCACAGACAGTTGCACAGAAGGAGCTGGTGACCTTTAAGGCTTGTCTGGAGAGTTTTTGGAGAATTAACAAAAGTATGAATGAGTAATTGTATGTTTGACTGTGGCCTGTAGGTATTCACTGTACAGTATGTATCTGTTGGCTTTTAGTTTGTCAGTAATAAGATGTGATAAGACACTGGTTTCCAAAGTGGGGAGTCGCGACCCCCCGGGGGGTTGTGGAGTGATGGGCGGGGGGTCGCGAGATGATTTCCACAATTTTTTTTTTTTTTTTTATGATTATTATTTTTATATATTTTTAAAAAGGTTGTAATGATAAGAGTATAAATTTAGGATAATTAAAATAAACTGAAAGTAAAACTTTGTAAAACTTAGTAAAACTTTGTTTGCTCCGATTAATTATGACGATTAATTAGTTAAGTGACGGCGTGTTGCCAAGTCCGCGGGCTACTTTTAAAGTCCATTTTGGGCAAAAAGCATAGTATAATAAAATCACCAAAACAAGTCTTCATGTTAAGAATTAATAGTACACAAACATTTCTAAAAATGTAAAAACTGTCTTTCTTTCTTTCTTTTTAAAAAAAAATAAAACATTCATTAATTATTTTATGATAAACATACTGTCTTAAGTGCACCCTTTTATAATCATTAATTAAATAATAATAGATAAATACATTCCAAAAATAAATACAATAGGCTAAATAATAATAATTATTGTCAGCAGTCTAATATTGGGGGTCGCGGTCTGAAAAGTTTGGGAACCCCTGTGATAAGAAAGAGATGATTTAGAAATATTTAGACCTTGCACATGTATAGGCTCAATAACTCTCTCACAAATCCCCTTTATTCCAAAGCAACAGCCCCTAAAGCAATATCTGTAGATGAATGTAGAACTATTTTTACTTGTTCACATGGAAGGAACATAACATCGACCTTAGGCCACTGTTGAGAAGTGCTCTTAGACGTCTGAAAGAAAGAAAACAGAGCAGAAATGAAGCTTTGAGAGAGTAAACAGTCTGTAGATTCATGCATTTGTCTGTATTTCACAATAATCCTGATTTATTTAGACATGGGAGGGCTTTTTCTGGGAGTGTAGCTCCCATGCATCTCACAGAAGAGAGACATTAACACAGGAGGTGTATTTCATTCAAAGTCATAATAAACCTGAAATTGATTTTTATTCAGTGAGCCATAAAAAGAGGCTGGGTCAAAGAATGGATTGTCTGAAATCCTGCAGAGTACGGCTTTAAAAGAGCTCAAAGCTTCACTGTTAAAGGAGCTGTTTGAATCTCATTGGTTGAAATAAAATCAGTGGAAATGATTGAACAGGTTTTGTCGAGACGCACAGTGGAGCATTAAGAGAAGGATGTCTCTGATGGACGATGGACAGGACAACACAGAGACACATTTTTGTCCTGTTTTTTGGTGAGTTTTAAAAACATTTCACATCAGCGCTTTTGATAGAATGGGTTTACTTTTGCTACAGAGCAATGTCAGGCGTGTCTCTTTATCTCTGATATAAAATGTGTTACTGCGTTATAAACAGGAGCTACTTTTATCGTTTGGTTTAACAGTCTTCTGATGTCACTAACAAACTAAAATAACATTTTAACTTATTATTGTGTCCAAGGCATTCTTTAATTTTATTTTCCCACGAGTCATTTAAAAAAAAAAAAAGTCCTTTTCCCCAAAAAACATCTATAAGAACATTACTGATAAATGTTTTTTGTTTTATTTTTTCTTCAGAAATCTCTTAATATCTGAAGCCCGTTTGAATAATTGTTAGTTATAAAAAATAAAACAAATGTTGGGTGGCTGGGGCATTATTTTTAAACCAGTCTTGGATATTTCAAAGATTAGCCATAATATTGAGTTGAAGTCATGGATAGTTCTAGTGTGCGTGGGTGCATTTTTAATGATTGAATATTTGGTGGTTTTGAGCAGAGCTGAAGTGGATTAAATGACGTATGTGACCTTTGTATCTTCTTTGATCTTTCAGCCACCATCAAAAGTACATTGGGTCCAAAACAAATTAAAAACCTCTTTTTTTTTTTTAAATGAATGAGTTTCTGGTAAAATTAGCGACTACTATTAGAGACTCAAAAGCTGCCGCCTCTTCAGCCAGGATCAACTGCACTTTCATGATCCAGCCCCCCTCTGACTGCTCTCTGTCTAATTTACAATCATCCAATCTCACCGATTAGAAGATGTTGTTCAGCGTCTTAGTGCAGCAACGTCCACACTGGATTTAATGTCCACTAATGTCTTCAAAACTGTTTTAAGTTGTCTTTCTAAAGGACGTTTTTGACATTGTGAACATCTCTTTAATCTCTAAAATATATCCATCATGTCTCAAACACGCTGTCATTACACCAGTTTTTAATAATAATAATAATCTTGAATCTTTTGTTTTAAATAATTTTTACAAATTTTAAGTTTACCTTTTCTTGCCAAATTAATTTTAAAATGTTGTCTATCTTCAACTTTATGATTATTTACTACAAAATATCTTACTTGATAATTTTCAATCAGGTTTCAGGAAAAATCATTAGCACTGAAACTGCTGTTACGACCCAAGGGTGAAACATATTTATGAAGGACACAGGAATTGCATTTAGATTGCAACTTCCAAGTGTCTTTAACGATTTCACACGAACGACGCAGTTTTAACCTAAAGTTACAAACATTATCCAAAAGGTTCTGCTCTGTCCCTCCTCACAACCATTTTTCTTTTAGGAGTTTTTAGGGACCACGCACTGTGTGTGCAAAAAACAGCTCTGAAGTGCTAAAACCAAGGGATTCCTGAACCACCTCCCGAATGGAAAACATTTGTGAGGGAACCTCTTCATCCCAGTCTTTTTCAAACTCCAAACAATATGTCCGGAGCATTGTCTTAAGTGTCTGGTGAAAGCGCTCTTGTGTGCCTCAGCTCTCTGGATGTTAGGCACCAGAGTGACAATGCTGGATGTTGAGCTGCATCCCATAATCCTAAATCTATAAATGATCTCGTTCATTTTATCTCCAACATAAGTCTATGGATGAGTGAAAACCTCTGAAAATTAAATCAAAACAAAGTATTAAATCACTTTTAACCACTCTCTCTGCACAACCATCTGAGTTTGTCAGTAATCTAGATCTGATGTTGGACCTGGATCTTAACTTTCAAATCACTTAAATAACCTTTATAGATCATCCTTTTACCATTTTAGAAATAGCTCGAAGATCAGAACCTCATCTCCAAATCTGATTCTGAAAAATTAGTTCATGTGTTTATTTTTAGTAGGATTATTTACTGTAACTCTCTATTTTCCGGCCTCCCAAAACAAACACTTAACAAACTCCAACTTATTAAAAATGCTGCTGCACGAGTCCTCACAAAAACTAAAAAAAGTGAACACGTCACCCGACCCCACCTATAATACTGACGTGCTCAAAGTGTATAATCCAGACAGAAATCTAAGATCCTCTAGTAGTACCCAGAATGCACTCGAAAGCTGTCTCTTTTTTTTGTTCCATTTTCTTGGAGCACATTGAGCCTGTGCTGGTCGCATGAAATGTTCTATTAAAATAAAATTTGTTGTTGTTGTTGTTGTCTGCAGAAAATATTAATCAGTATTTTTTTTATAGTTTTTGTTGATTTTTTTTTGGAAGTGGACATTTATGTTTTTATTGACTCAAGAAAGTACTAAATTTGTTTTACAGTGTTCTTATGATCTATTTTCAAGAAGTGGCCTGATGAAGAGAAAAAATTTGCCCAAATGAACAAAAACGTCTAAAGTCATCAGACACCTTGTGTTTTTGACTCAATAAGCCACTCTTAAGTCTATAAACCTTTTATTGTTAAAATAAGAACCTGACAACGCAGTGGTCAGCACGGTCCCCTGATGATGCATGTTCTCACTGGGTTTCCTCCGGGTACTCCGGTTTTCCCCCTGGTGTTGGCTGCTGACAAGTGATTTCTCCACAGGAACAATAAAGGGACAATAAATTCATGAAATAAACAGTGCTGATGAACGATAAAGTGTTTTGAAAATGAGACTATTCAGACCAACGTTAGCTTTTATACGTGACATAACCTCTGTTGTCTTTAGTCCAGTTTGTCTCGTATGTTTCAGCCTGGGCCTATTTCTGAGTCTAAACAGAGAGGTCAAAGATTTGTGCAACTGTTTCATGTTTAACAGCTTCATGTTTCTTTCAGTGATGAAGGCTTGTCTCACTGAGGAAGTGAAGGAGAACCTGACGGCTGTTGTGGGAGCCTCCATCACATTCCCAGACCCTTTGGTGGAAAGAGGATTTCTGTCATTTGGTCCAAAACTTATTGCTTCTGTTTCTAGGAGAGAATTTGAGATTGAAGAAGTCATTTACACAAACAGACTTCACTGGAGCAACACTGGACTCTTTACACTCACAGGTCTAAAGAAGAACGACTCTGGAGTTTATAGCATTGACACCAAAAAAGGAACTGTGTTTTATAAATATTATGAACTCAAAGTTTATGGTGAGTAACATTTCAAATGCTTGAGTATTTATATTGTAAGTCTTGGCTTCATGGACACTCTGAGCCTTCAGGTCAACAAAAGGGTTCAGCATTAAGTAAATAAATGTGGTACAAAATAATGAACCCTGAGAAATACCACTAGTTCCCACATTAATTAAAACTGTATCTTCTCTTCTTTAGGTCAGTGATACTCAGAGTCCATTATTTTATGATAATAAGACATAATGTACAAATACTAAGTAACTGCAGAGGTTTGAGGGATGGCCTGAATAATCCTTTGAACACTGCTAAAACAAAAGACTTGTGTCTGAAAAGCAACAGAAACACTGACTCATCATCAGACTGCTGATTCAAAACACTTACACTGAAAGGCCAGGAGGTGGAGCAGCTCAACACGTTTTAAATACTTGTGTCTGCAATGCTTTGGTTTGGAAATGAGACAGAGCCAGTGTGTTGTTGTGGTTTCATTGTATTTGATGAAATAGTAAAGACTCTGAGACAGGAGATAAGGATCACAAACATTTTTCATGTCAAAATGTTAAAAACATCATGACCTGACCTTTCTGCACAAACACATGTATGGCTCAGTTGGTGATACAACACACTGTTTGTTTAACAGACATTTGTCCAGGTTTTACTGCAGCTTATTCCAAAAGCATCTGGAAAAGTTTGAATTAAGTTTGAATTATTTATTGTGTATTTTTTATTCTCAGACCCAGTTGCACTTCCAGTAGTGACCACTCTGAATGTGAGCGATGACAGCTGTACCTTACAGTGTTCGGTGAAGAAAACAGAGCAGACGACACTGAGTTGGTTCAGAGGAGAGGACATTGTGACCAGGAGCAGCTCTGAAGTGTTACCTCTCACTGTAAACCAAAGACATTCAACCTCAGAGTATCTGTGTGTGGCTGCCAACCCTGTAGAAAAAAAGACTCTCCCAGTCGACTTAACCTCATCCTGCAAACGGACTGACCCCCAGCCGCCGAGTGAGCCTCCAGAGAGAAATGATTGTACAAACATTATGATACATTTTGTTATTTTTTTTAAATCAGAAGTGATGAGACATGAACAGATTTACTTTAGGCATCCTATTTTTAACAATTGAATAAATAAATGTAGTTTTCCAAATTGTTCCTTAAACACTTTTTGTTCTTGTTTTTGCAGATAATATTGTTTATGTCATCATTCCCATCGTCTTCTTTCTTCTATTTCTACTTGTTGTCATTGTCAAGAAAAAGTGTTTTCCAAAAAAAGAAAACCCATCACAAACTCAAGGCAAGTATTTTTTAAGATTTTAAACATCTCTGCAACTCATTAAATTGTCAGTTTAAATTTATTTACTAAAGTGTAGAGAAGACACTTGTTCACACGAGTCATTGAGATCCACTTGAAACACTTTGTGTGTCTGCAGTGGATTGGGTTTTGGGTTTTGTGTCAAATGTGGTGATTTCTGGACAGTAACATGGCGGTGCTGGCAGAAATGATTTTAAATGTTGCCTATTGTGCCTTATCTCTTCTTGCTTTAGGAAGTTACATACATTTTTTGGTTGTAATAGCTCTACAACGTTGCTCTCCTCCAAAGTTCCCTTAGCTCAATCAAAAGGCCCCCGGGATTTTTAAGATTTTGTGAAATTACAAATTACTGCAGCCCAGATGGTCCCACTGACCAATGAGAGCACACTGGGCTTAATGAGGCCGAGGTAAATACTGTTCTGACGCTGAAGTCACAGCTAAGCTAACACTAAGCTCTAAACTTTAGTTTGATGTTGTGGAGTGTGTTAAGTGAGGAGACAGGAGACAGAGATGCGTCGAGTCAGCTTTACTAAACACTTATATATCCACACAACTGTACAGCGAACAATCTGTATGACACACTTTCTAACGTTTTAACCGGAACCACTAACTCTGAATACCTGCTCCCTTAAAGGGACCGCTTCTGGGTGAATGTCTAATATCACTTAACTTGAAGGTAACCACAACGTAGCGTTTTAGTATTTGTGGAGAAAAATATGTCAGATTTTACTTTTTTTTTTTAAATGACGCAGTAAAGTTCCCTCGGCTGCTTTTGGAAAAGAGTGGGTCTGAGACAGGGTCAAAAAGAAAATCATGGACTGAATCTTTAAGACTGACCCTAAAGGACCTGATCTGTAAGGTGCTGGAAAATCTTTAAATTGACCTTTAAAGTCCTTTGAAAGTCCTTGAATTTGACTTTTTGTAAAAGCCAGATGCACTTTCAATTGTGTTATCTTAATTCCAGCTTTCTGTTTAAAATACTAACTAACACTTTGTATTTTTATCAGATTCAGTGCAATACACTGAAATAACAAACTTGAAAGAGGGAACAATCAGGTTGGTTCTTGAGCACACTCACATTTCTCAGCACAAGCTCAAATAATTCATGAATTAAGTTAATTTCGAAGTCTGTAGTCGACCAAAGTCTCAAATCTCCTCCACACATCAGTTAGTCAGTGACGTCTCGTAATGTTACATAATGTTCTGTGTCACAGCAGATTATTTAGACTTTTGTCTCTTCCTGCTGATAGTTTAGTAATATATCAATGAGCTGCAACTGAAAGTGTTTTTAAGAAATATCTAAATAATCAGTCCCCAGTGAATTTAAGAGCAGTCACTTCATCTCTGTGTTTTTAATCGTCTCGTGCCTCTTTCTGGATCACTTTATTTTAATTAAATGAAATTTAAAGGAACAGACATAACCTCATTTGTTGCTGCAGTTGATGCAAACCACAGCCTGTGTTTCATTAGAAGTGTCTGAGTCACAGGAACAGTAAACAGTCAGTGAGAGACACAGAGTCCATTCAGAGCTGGAGCTGTGGTGCATTCACTGACAGTAGCACCAGCTGTAAACTCTGCTAAAAGTAACACATGAGACTTTTTAACCAATGAGATCATTATGTCATACGTCATGCCTTTATTATTAAAATCTTAGTACAGTTCAGACCCAGTGTTAGATCCAGGTTAAACTTGTGATGAAGATACTGTTTCTTCTAAACTGTCTCACTTGTTTTGTTTTCTGTTGTTTTTACAGATGTGTGCTGTACCAGATTCAACAGGAAACATCGACCAGTCACAAGAAAACCAATTACAATAATCACGATAAAACTGAGGCACATGTGACTGTAGCAGTTTATTCAAACTGTTGAAAGGAAATCACTTTGAATACAAATTTTGTAGAAACAAAATTTCTAGAAACACAAAATTTCTCTTTTTTTCATTCAGCTTCATAATTCAAATTAGTTTGTATTGTACAATATCTTGTTGTTCATTTAATTATTACTAAAGTAAGTTTGGCACTGAGCTGTTATAACCAACGATTGAGCAACATTTAAACAAATATTACATACTGTAACTGAAGTGTTGTTTGTGACTTCTTCTGTCGACATTTAAGAACGAGGACAGAGTGTTTGTTCTCTTTTTTCATTTCTTTATTTAATTTACATCAAAAGACTAGTTGCTTTATATATAATAATTTATTTATTCATTTTCTACCGCTTAGTCCTGTTAGAGGTCGACTGGAACCTATCCCAGCAGCTTTAGGTCTGAGGCAGGGTACTTATTAAAGCGTGTGAAAGTAAAGTGAGTGAACCCTGTTCTTTCCACTGCAGATGAAACTGTGGGCAGTAAAATAAGGTTTGTTTTTCTGCAGGTTGTACATGAAGCATACATCAAACCTCTTTCTGTGACAGACTGCAGCTCACTGAGCTCGTGTGGTTCATGTCTGGTGGTTGATTTTTGACTCATGTCACACTGTGGCCCATTTCTGGACAGAGACAGGAAACAAACAGGTTTAATGAGAATAAAGATGCTCCACAAAGAAAATTATTTCTTTTAAAGGTTTTTCTGTCTCTACTTTTCTTATTTTTTATAAAAAATCATAAAGCTGCAGGTGGAGCAGTCACTTAGCTCAGTTCAGAGTGTTTTTGTGATCAACCTAAACTATAAGGTACAGTGTTCATTAAACTAATAATGTTTTAAACCATACACTCTGACATTATGTTTTCTCTTTTACATTAATATGTTTCTAGATGTATTAATATAACTTCCCTTACTTGATTATAAACCATAACACACATAACATAAACTCATCATGCATAAAAAAAAACAGAAAAACTAAATAAGTATACAGAATTAAAACACATAACATATAAAATATTACACCACAGTTGCACAGAAGAAGCTGGTGACCTTTAAGGCTTGTCTGGAGAGTTTTTTGGAGAATTAACAAAAGTATGAATGAGTAATTGTATGTTTGACTGTGGCCTGTAGGTATTGACTGTACAGTATGTATCTGTTGGCTTTTAGTTTGTCAGTAATAAGATGTGATAAGAAAGAGATGATTTAGAAATATTAAGACCTTGCACATGTATAGGCTCAATAACTCTCTCACAAATCCTCTTTATTCCAAAGCAACAGCCTCTAAAGCAATATCTGTAGATGAATGTAGAACTATTTTTACTTGTTCACATGGAAGGAACTGTAACATCGACCTTAGGCCACTGTTGAGAAGTGCTCTTAGACGTCTGAAAGAAAGAAAACACAGCAGAAATGAAGCTTTGAGAGAGTAAACAGTCTGTAGATTCATGCATTTGTCTGTATTTCACAATAATCCTGATTTATTTAGACATGGGAGGGCTGTTTCTGGGAGTGTAGCTCCCATGATCCTCACAGAAGAGAGACATTAACACAGGAGGTGTATTTCATTCAAAGTCATAATAAACCTGTTTTTTATTCAGTGAGCACTAAAAAGAGGCTGGGTCCCAGAATGGATTGTCTAAAATCCTGCAGAGTATGGCTTTAAAAGAGCTCAAAGCTTCACTGCTGAAAGAGCTGTTTAAATCTCATTGGTTGAAATAAAATCAGCGAAAATGATTGAACAGGTTTTGTTGAGACGCACAGTGGAGCATTAAGAGAAGGATGTCTCTGATGGACGATGGACAGGACAACACAGAGACTCATTTTTTTGGGTGAGTTTTAAAACATTTCACATCAGGGTGTCTCTTAATCTCTGATATAAAATGTGTTATTGGGTTACAAACAGGAGCTACTATTATCGTTTGGTTTAACAGGCTTTTGATATCACTAACAAACTAAAATAAAATGTTTACTTATTATTGTGTCCTAGGCATTCTTTAATTTTATTCATGAGTCATTTAGGATAAAAAAGTCCTTTTTCCCCAAAAACTTCTATAAAGACATTACTATATCAATATTTTTTTACTCCTTTTTTTGCAAAAATCTCTTAATAACTTAAGCCAGTTTGAATAATTGTTGTTGTTTATGGAAAAAAAAAATAAACAAAACAAATGTTTGGTGGCTTAGGTAGTCTTGGATATTTCAAAGATTCGCCAAACTATTGAGTTAGAGGCATTTTTTTTTCTTTTTTTATTATTATTTAAAACAGGGACAATGCAATCAGACATACAAAATAAATATTGCAGCTGATGTGATTTATTAGCAGAATATAATATTTAAAAAATTGGTACAGTTTTATTTTTTGCCAAGATTTAAGCCTAAAGGTAAACAATTTAATTTAGTATATTGTGAAGGTTTATTTGAAAACTTTGTTTTATATTTTGTTTTTGTTTTTTTGCAAAAACACAGAGACAGTTTTAGTCAGATTTAGCACCAACTGATTTTGATTGAGCCACTGTTTAACCTCAGCCATACATGTGGATAGATGAGCCGACTAGAGGCAAGTCATTTATAAAGAGACTAAACAGCAAGTGTCCAAGTATTGAGCCCTGTAGTATGCCCATCTTTATGTTCAGGAATGAGGATTTGTCCTGGGCAACCCTCACACACTGGACTCTAGAGGGAAATGTTAATAAGGATAGTTTAGACAGGAGTACGTTGTGATTAACCGTTTCAAATGCCTTTTTAAGATCGGGAAATACATCCCCCACCACCTCACCCCTATCCAAGGATTTTTTTTACATTTTCAATAAAACAACAATTTGCAATTTCTGTAGAATAACCAGATCTAAAGCCAAACTGCTGTGGGTGGAAGAGCTGTCCGACTTCAAAGTGGTCCCTCAATTGTGTTGCAACCACTTTCTCAATTATTTTAGATTTGGGTAGAATTGATATTTGTTGATAATTGCTCATGGAATCCTGGTTTCCTGTTTTAAATATTGGGACAATCACTGCTCTTTTCCAGCTTGAGGGGAATGTGCAGGTTCTCATAGAGAGATTTAGATATGTCAGTGGTTTAACTAATGTAGTGCTGTATTTTTTCATTCATGCTGTAAATGTCATTTGATTTAGAATTTGACAATTTACTAATAATTTCTTTAGACTTTAGTCTCCTCCACCTCTTTAATACAGAAGGGATCTCTAGATGCTCTTTGGACAGGATAATTAATGTGTTCTGTAGCTTCAATACCTTTTGATAATTCTTCAAAATGTACAAAATAATTAAATTCATTTGCTATTGTTAATACTTTTGCTATTTTAAGTAAGTTCTCTAATCCTATTGTGTTTGTGAGTTTTATTAGTCTCAAATCATTTTAATGTTAGTGAATTATTGTTGCCTCTTGCATTGCCTATCAACTCAGTAAATTATGAGGCTTTAGCTTTATGTAGTTCCAGTCCAACCTTATTTCTTAGACTTTTAAAAGATCAGTATTAAAGGGTAACTAAACCCCTGGTCAAATCGTAACTCCACCCACTCACAAAATTTGAAAAATGCTGGAAAAATGGGCAGAGCCCAGCAGAGACAGAGGGGAAGATTCGAGGGCGGAGCTCAGCGGGGGCGTGAACCTGAGACCCGCAGTGACGGATTGATTGACAGCAGCTGTCAGACTGGCAAAGATGGAGACTTGAAGGAAGCTAGTAGCTTTGCTACGGAGCGGTCCTTCTAAGTGGAGGACATTTCTGTGCACACAGGGCTAGAGCCTTATCAGTTTGTGCCGCTGGTTCAAACCGCGGCCTCAACAACTCCCAAAGTTAAAGAGCGAAGTCTTGCAGCACAAGAGAGAATGGGGCCTGTGATAAAACGTTAGCATTGTCTAATTTAGGCTAATGCTTAGCAAATGCTAACAAAGTTTCAGAAATTGCAAACCTATGCATTTAGTTTGATTTTGGTAATTAGTGTTAATTACACACAAAACAGAGATTTCAAGTCTCCCTCTACAGCTGTTAAAAACTCTTGTCTTACAGCTCACTTGTCCTGGAAGAGAATGTGTTATAGATACTCAAGGTATGGCTATGAAATAAGACCAGTGTCAAGTCCAGTTAATTTAATAAGTATTATGCAAAAAATACACAACACTAACCAAATATAATAGTTACATCCAAAACAAAGTAGTAATAAACATTGTTTCTCATGTTGTAGGTAATGCACAGGTGTGACAGGTTGGTGAGTTGGCTACATAACAGTCCATCCAGACTTTGAGGCAGTAGCACTAAACCCCTGTGTTACAGGCTCTAACACTTGTATTGTAGTGTTACACTTATCTTCAGCTTTTTGGTGAGACGTGGTTAAACAGGGTAGTTCCAGGAAGAAGAGAGCAATGTTTTTATAAATAAGTAAATTTAATGTTTTACCCTCCTCTTACACATACTGTACATGTGCACCAGCTCTTTCAGCAGTTATAGACACCTGTCTGCTGCAGTGTGGTCAGGTGGTGCTGGGGATACCTGGGCCATACCTCCTTGTGCTGTCCTTACAGAGGATTTTAATACTGGATTTATAAATATAGTTGGTATATAAAAAATTGAAATATGAAGAAACAGTTATACCTGAAGTTACACACAAAACAATTGTTTAAAAACATCCATTATAAAATTAGCTATACAACTCAAAATGAACATGAATCAACATAAACATTTACAAAAGAATGTCTAAATGACACCCTTTTCTCTAACTGCCTTTACATAATTCTTATATTCTTTAGAGATTGTTCTTACAGTAAGCATTTTATATTGATATATTTTATATATACACACTTAGTTTAAATAAAAAATAAATGTCATAGTTGTTACAACCCAGAAACAGATCACCACATACCCAAACCAGAAGCCATGGATGAATCAGGAAGTGCGACTCCTGTTGAAGACACGCAATACTGCCTTCAGATCAGGAGACGCACAAGCCTACAGCACATCCAGAGCAAACCTGAAGAGGGGCATCAAAAAGGCCAAGCACTGCTACAAGCTGAAGATAGAGGGACACTTCTCCAACTCTGACCCTCGACGCATGTGGCAGGGCATCCAGGCCATCAGTGACTACAAACCCACCCACTCCACCCCTGCAGCCACCGATGTCAACTTCCTGAATGAGCTAAATGACTTTTATGCTCGCTTTGAAAGAGACAACAGAGAAGCTCAAACCCTCAGTTGACCACCCCCATTCACACTCTCATCCACTGATGTCTGCAAGGCACTCAGCACACACACAAGGCTGCTGGACCAGACAACATCCCTGGTTCTCAGGGCATGTGCGGAGCAGCTCGCTGGGGTTTTACAGACATTTTCAACCTGTCTCTTGCCCAAGCAGCTGTACCAACATGCTTCAAATGCACTTCCATTGTGCCAGTGCCAAAACACTCTAGTCCAAGGTGCCCCAACGACTACCGCTCTGTAGCACTCACACCCATCATCATGAAGTGCTTTGAGCGGCTGATCCTGGAACACCTAAAAGACACCATACCACCCACATTGGACCCGTGATCAGTTTGCTTACCGCAGCAATAGGAGCACAGAGGATGCAGTTGCTATGGCACTGCACTCTGTGCTCACCCACCTGGACAACAAGAACTCTTATGCACGTATGCTGTTTGTTGACTTCAGCTCAGCATTCAACACTATCATCCCGACCAAGTTAATAGCCAAACTTGAAGACTTGGGCATCAATACCTCACTCTGCAACTGGATTCTGGACTTCCTGACCAACAGACCCCAGAATGTCCGATCTGGATCCACCTGCTCCACATCCATCACACTTAACACTGGTGTACCACAGGGCTGTGTGCTAAGCCCATTTCTCTACTCCCTCTTCACCTCTGACTGCAAGCCTGTGTTTGGATCCAACGCCATCGTCAAGTTTGCAGACGACACTACAGTGATTGGTCTCATCAGCAACAACGATGAGACTGCCTACAGGAAGAGATCCAGCACCTGTCCACATGGTGCAACGAAAATAACCTGCTCCTCAACACCACCAAAACGAAGGAGCTCATCGTGGACTTCAGGAAAGAGTCTAGAGGCACACACGACACCATCCACATCAATGGAATGGACGTCGAGCGTGTCTCCAGCTTCAAGTTCCTGGGGACCCACATCTCGGCTGACATGACCTGGACAACCAACACCTCCAGCCTGGTCAAGAAGGCTCACCAGCGCCTCTTCTTCCTGAGGACACTGAGGAAGAACCAGCTCTCCTCGGCCATCCTGGTGAACTTCTACCGCTGCGCGATAGAAAGCATCCTGACGAACTGTGTCACAGTGTGGTATGGGTGCTGCTCTGTCGCGGAGCGCAAGGCATTGCAGCGGGTGGTGAAAACTGCCCAACGCATCACAGGGACTCCACTTCCTGCCATCGAAAACATCCAGAGGAAACGCTGTCTGCGTCGAGCTCGCAGCATCCTTAAGGACTCCTCCCACCCAGCCCACAGACTGTTCTCCTCCTCCCCTCCGGCAGGCGTTTCAGGAGCCTCCGGACTAGAACCAGCAGACTAAAGAACAGTTTCTTCCCCAGAGCTGTGTCTTTACTGAACTCTAACCCTTGCTGACCCCACACCTCTCACAGACTCCTCTCTCACCCCCACCATGCCACTCCCTCACAGACTCTCCTCTCACCCCCACCATCCCACTACCCTCATAGACTCTTCTACCCCCACCACCATCCCACCCCCTCACAGACTCTCCTCTCATCCCCACCATCCCACCATCCCCTGCACTACTGCACCTTTGCTACCAACTGTTTACATTTCACTGTTTGCACTACCTTAAATCTAATGCTTACCTTAAGCTAACAATTAAGCTACAATTGTATACACCTACCTGTAAAATTCTGTTCATAGTCAGAGACATCTGTATATCGTGTGTGTGTGTGTGTGTGTGTGTGTGTGTGTGTGTGTGTGTGTGTGTGTGTGTGTGTGTGAGTATGTGTGTGTGTGAGTGCGTGTGTGTGAGTGTATGTATGTGTACGTGTGCATGTGAGTGAGTGTGAGTATGTGTGCATGTGAGTGTGTTTGTGTGTGTGAGTGTGTGTGTGAGTATGCGAGCGTATGTGTATGTGAGTGAGTGTGTGTGTGTATGTGTGTATGTGAGTGTCTGTGTGTATAGCTCTCCTGGTTTAATTCTGTGAGTATGTGTGCATGGTGGTGTGTGTATGTGAGTGTGTGTATGTGTGTGTGTGTGTGTGTGTATGTGTGTGTGTGTGAATGAGTGTGTGTATAGCTCTCCCGGTCTAATTCCCCTGGGTGTATGTGTGTATGTCAGTGTGTGTATGTGTGTTTGGTTGTGTGTGTATGGTTGTGTGTGTATGTGTGTGTGTATGTGAGTGAGTGTGTGTATGTGTGCGGCGCGATGCGTGTGTATCACATTACATTTAGAGTACATATTCAACTGTAAATGCTGTTTATAGAAAAGAGACACCTGTAATTATATTTATGGCACACACTCACCTTTTTATAGTAATAACCATCTGTATATTTATATTCATTGTACATATTCATATACATATTCATTGTACATATTACCTGTAAATCCTGTACATCTCCATATCCTGCACGTATGCAACCATTGTATATATCCTGCACTTTACTGCTATTGCACTTCTGGTTAGACCTAAACTGCATTTCGTTGCCTTGTACCTGTACTTGTGTAATGACAATAAAGTTGAATCTAATCTAATCTAAATCTAAAATTCTCATACATCATTTCAAGGCAGGTCCAAACTTTGTAAATGGTGCACAGTCAGGACAGAGGCTTTTTACTTTGTGTTTGAAAGTCACTGTCAGTTGCACTTATTGGAGCGAAGATGGTGAAATGCAAGAGCCAGTGTTACACAGGCTGATCATAACTTCATGAGCTGTTCATAAGTTTTTAAGAATCTTGAGTGTGTTCAACAGTGTATTAGTGTTTACATTAGTCTAAATGTAGTCTCAGAAACTATAGAGCTAATTGCAGTTTTCAGCGTCTGAATCCAAGATGATAGACAGCAGCAAAGTTGAAGGATGAAGTATCTTCAACAGTTAAGTGACGCCACCAGGTCCTGAAAATAAAATAAACATGATTTTATTTTCTTAAATTAGACCATTTTAATGACAATAAAATGATAGATTATCACACACCTCATGTGTTCTTGTTAGAGTATTTAAAACAAGTAATTGCACTATAACAGTAAAACCAACTAAACAAACTAAAGAATGGGAATAAATGCATTACCTTCAGCAGTGGACACCTCACACCGTTTCCTCATTATTGGAGTAGAGCTAGTCCTGGGAACCCGCCCAATCTGGCAACACTGCTAGCCTGATGTTTTGAACACCCGCTACTTGGGAAGATGTTTTTATACCAGGGGCGTGAGCCAATGCCAAGGGTGTGGTGGGGTCGTGCCAGGGGCGTGGGTAGAGAGCCGTTAGTAGAGCCAGTATACGTCACACTAGGAAAGAATTTTCAATCTAAAAATTCAACTGCAGTAACTACCGTTTAACCTGAGGAGGGCAGCACTTAGACGGTTTTACACCATAAAATGTAAAATTAATATACTTTATACTCAAATGTCAAAACTTTTACTCAGATCAGTGAACAGCACTAATAAGGCCCCATTCTTACAGATCATTAACTAAAAAAAGTTGGTTTAGGGTTTAGTTACTCTTTAAACAGCTGCTGAGGTCACCAACAGACGCCGAGCTGATCATAAAACATTCAAAGTAAATACAAATGTAGACACAGGACATTTGTTGCCATGGCCATTAAATGTGCTGAGCAGATACTAATGTCACCATCCCTTTAGATAAATATCCTTTAAATATGCACGCTCCTACAGCAAAGAAACTTTAAACCCAACCTGGAAAAGCATCAATAATGTAATATGTTTAAGGCAAGGAAATGAAATTTAGAGCTGACCAAAAGTCAATAAGCACTTCTCCACTATCCAAAGGCTTTAGGCAGGTTTATAAATAAAAGATTAGTAGCTACAGCAGCATATACTACACCAAAGACAAATAAAATACTAAAGAAACTGAATGTTCTTTTAGATTTACATTGTGTGCAAACGCTCAGGATTTTCCTGTTTATTCATAAAAAGGCTCTGTGAGCTTCAGATGAATGCATTTGGCTTCAGTGTTGCATTAGGGAGGTCGATAAACAACTACTTACCGATGAAATCTAAAACCTATTATTCTCTGGACAAGCTCAGACCTGCTCAGCACTAAACAGGCTCATCCTGTTTCTCTAACGTTTCAAATGTTTTGGTTTGAAAGATTATCACAGAAAAGCCATTTGACAGTCTTGAACATGACACAGGCTCATTCAGCAGTTTAGAGATGTTTGAGCACAAAACATTTCATTCATTTTCAAAAGTTCATGTTCTGAGGCAAAAGAAACTTATTCCAAAGTCAGCGTGAGAAAAAAAGTTACAGTAAATTTAGGGTTTGACCTGTTTCTCTGCATTTGTATTTTAAATAGATTATGTATAATGTGGTAAAGAGTTGAACAAAATGAAACACTACAATCGATTTTCTTTTGCTTCTTGTTCAGACAAAATCTTCTGTTAAAGCTAATATAAATGTCAAAAGAATGAAAGGATTTAGTTTTAAAATGTTTAACCTGAACTCCATCCACTGGGTTTGAACAGCATGTTCCTGCAGGGCTACCGTAGGTGCACAAAGAAGATGACACCAAAAACTACACAGTTGTGTTAATCTGTGAAAGACCTCAGGCCCAAAGGCAATTGAGCAGAAAAAGAAGTTAGTTCAATGTCAGAACAAGGAGGAGCCATTAAGAGTCAAATGAACTGACTTCTCAGAGAGTTAACTTGTTGCACTTGTTTGTTCAAGACAGTTTGGCTCATGTTATTGCAGTCAGAGCTGTGGTGGATTCAGGAGGATGCAACTGTAAATGTTTACTCTGTTAACAGATACATGTTCAACTGTTTAAATTCATTTTCTCTCAAACAAGAAAAGATTAGGATGGAATCTCTATAGACACAAGTCAGATAAAGCATTAAAGGTTTTAGAGATTTCTGTTACATCTTTTATCAACACTTCTTTATTTGGTCATGTGGCTTGAATGTTGTTGCTGCTTTGGCTTTGTGCAGCACAGAAGCAAACACAAGACAAAGACCATAATGTTGTCTCAGGCACTTTGCATTTGATTTGCATTTGGTCTCACTTTCTCTTTGATAATGTTAAAGCCATGAATCATAAACTGAAATTCTGTTTATCTCAATGAATCAGTTAAAAATTGAAAGTGATGGAGCAGATACAGGCGTCAGATTAAAGATTATATAACAATGTACTGCTGTAGACTTTATGTTCTTATAAAAGCGTGTGAAAGTAAAGTGAGTGAACCCTGTTCTTTCCACTGCAGATGAAACTGTGGGCAGTAAAATAAGGTCTGTTTTTCTGCAGGTTGTACATGAAGCATACATCAAACCTCTTTCTGTGACAGACTGCAGCTCACTGAGCTCGTGTGGTTCATGTCTACAAAAGGCAGTGGTTGGTTTTTGACTCATGTCACTCTGCGGTGCAGGAGGTATTTCTGGACAAGGACAGGAAACAAGTTGTTGTGAACAAAGACTGGTTCACAAAAGAAGAAACTGCTTTTAAGATTATTTTAAATGGCCACCTTTCAGTCTCTTCTTAAGTCATAAAGCAGAAAGATAGAGTCTTTCACTCAGTTCCTGAAATAGTTCAGTTGAATAGAGCTTCTGTGACATCACAAATGTAGTTCATGCTGTCGTTGTGTCCTTGGGCAAGACACTTAACCCACCTTGGCTCCAGTGGTGTCAGCTGTAACACTGGTAAAACGCTTTGACTGCCTACTAGGGGGAAATGTGCTATATAAATAACAATAAAAAATAAAAATTATAGTTATGATAGTGCAGTGTTCTTTGTACATTATGTATCTGTTGTTAGAGAATTTACTTTGTCAGAAATAAGATATAATAGGAACATGCAAAGCTCACAATCATTTTATTCCAAATCAAGAGCCCCCAGAGCAGTCTGTAGATCTATTACTCATTTGTCTAGACACGAGGTCGGATTACATTGAAGTTCAGAAAATAAACGTCAGAAAAAAGAGAATATAATCAGAGGAGAAGACCCAAGATGGAAACGGAAATGAGTGCAGGCGTGGTCAAGAGCGGCTGTGTGGAGCAGGAGGCAGGAGCACTATGTAGTTATGGACAGGACAACGCAGAAACGGATTTTTATTCTGTTTTCTGGTGAGTTTTAAACAATTTCACTTTAGCGCTTTTGATACAATACGTTTACTTTTGCTGCAGAACGAACTTCATCGTAAAAGTAAAAAGACGAGTTTTCCATGTGTTTCAGCGCTTTTACCAGACGAGTCTGTTTTCCTCTGCTGTAAAATGTGTTACTGGGTTATAAACAGGAGTGTCGCATTTTATCGTTTGATTTAACGATGATAATAATATCATATCTTCTGATATCGGTCTGATAAAAGTCTAAATGGTATTTTAACTTATTATTGTGTCCTTGATGTTTTTGATAAACTCAGACTCGTCGTGTTTTTTAAGTCTATAGTCTTTTTATTTTCTTCTTCTGGTAAATTAAGATCGTAAAAGGTTATCCCTGAAGTAAACAGTGCTGATGAAAGATAAGGCAAAGAGAAAAGACTGTTCAGACCAACTACTGGCCTTTGTTCTTTGTTTGTTTTTTGTTTTCTACATTAAATACATTTACACTAGACAGATCCTGACCAAAGATTTACTTAAGGTGGATCACTATGATTATTTTTGAGTATAAGGTCCCACAGAGACAGGAGTCAGAGTCAGAGTCACAGTAAGATGAGATAAAATAGTTTCTAGTCAAACAAAGTCAAGTCCAGACATGAAGATGATGATTCCTGATGATGTGGAACTGCAGTTTGTTTCAGGTGTAACTGAGCAACTGAACAAGGCTAACAGATCATATAGTTACTTATAATCTAAAACAAATGCCACACCAGAGACTATTAAATAAGTAAACATGTCTTACACAGTCATAGTACATATAATATCTGTCTAATGTTAAATAGAGATTGTAGTTTAATTGTGATCCTGTTCACTTTGTGTTTACACCTCTGGCTGCAAAACTAAACACCACTTTTTAATAAAATAATGTGATGCTTTTCTGAATAATTTGGGCTGATATTACTGAGGTCTAATGAAACTCAAACTGGCTTTGAAAAAGTTATTAAATTAAAGTCATTGGTCAAACATGATAAAACCATGATAACGAGGTTTAGGGAATGTGGTTTTGGGGAGGGATTAAATAAGACGAGGCCAGTGAACAATAGTATCACAATGATAGAGGTCCAACTTCTCAACTTCAAAGGAATGAAACAAATATATCGTTTAGTATTTATATATTATTATTATTATTATTATTATTATTATTATTATTATTATTATTATTATTATTATTATTATTATTATTTATTATTTATTATTTATATAAGAGTATTATATATTTGTTAAGATCTGTTAGTAAACAGTGCTGATGAAAGATAAGGCAAAGAGAAAATTAGACTGTTCAGACCAACTACAGGAAACACATCAACACAACAAAGTAAGAAAACTTAGTTCTTTACTTGGCAACTTGGCATCTTGCGATTTACAAAAGCAATTGAACACATCATAAGCTACAGCAGACAAGCTTCTTCTGTGATAGAGCTTGGATGAAATGCTCTTGTTGTTGTTGTCCATTTTTGGGAAGTGTAGGTTTTATTAAGCCTCTGTGCGTCAGTGTAACTTCCCTCGTTGTTTCTGCTGAGATTAGTGAACACTCCTGATTGTTCTTTTAACTCCTTAAAGAACCTCCTTTTCTCTTTTCTCATGACAAAGCACTCAGGAGTTAAAGAACAGTGTTTAGAAAAGGGAACTATTTCTCTGAAGTTTTCAGACTGAGTCCAAGACTTTCAGAGACAGAGACGTGTCAAGACCAGTCTGTGGTATTCTGGAAAAGTACCAAGCAACTGTTTCAAGTCCAGTCTCAGACTCATCAGGGTTTGCTTAGTTTAGTGGTGTTCTAGTGAAGAAAGGTCTGAAGGAAATCTTTATATATTTTAGAAGTATTTCATGATCATCACAATAACTTGTTGAAAAGGGACATGGTCACAGATGGTCGAGAGCAGGCTGCTGCTCTTTAGCCCCCTCTGGTGGCTCCCTGAGTCATAATTAAATTAGACTTTCTTAGAATTTTTTTTGGTCAAATGTTTAATAACCAAACAAAGAACTAGAGCCTAATTAACACAAGACAGATCTCACAGATATAAGCTCGTAGATCTAGGCCTCGTGTGTGTCCTACTGAAATATTGGTAAAAACTGATACGTGCACTTATAAACTAGCAGCACAATGGAATCTAACTTTACTGCACAAAGTCAGAGGCAGGACAGGTGTGTGTCCACAGTTCAACATTTATGCACAGAGTTCATGTGCAGCTGGTGAGGGGCATCAACTGGAGAAGCCTCGTATAATGTTTATACAAACTATGTTCTTATTTTGTACAGAAGCTGGTTTGGGGAGCTATGCCTTATCAACATAACGTAGCGTTCAAGTGTGCTGTAATACCTTTATGCTATAGCACTATAAACGTCATATTCATTTAAAAACACATTTGTCAACATTCATTATTGATTAATAGATAATAATATATAAACGGTCTAATTTAAACCAAGTTAAGTACAAAAACGTAAAGGTCTGAACTAAGTTTATTGGTTGTGGCTCCAAACAGATGCAAATACATTTTTTTTGGCGAGAAGTGGGTCTTTGGCTCCAAAAGGTTGCTGAGCCCTGCTCTAGAGTTAAAATCTAAAGTTGCGTCTGTAGAAGAAGAACAAATATAAGATGTGCTCTGAGTCGAGACTGAAGCCTTTAAAAAGTGGATGTAATCTGGTCAAGTCCAGTCTCTCAGCAGTGTTTCTTCAGCAGCACTCTGGAGCTTTACATGAGTCTAAAACAAAGAGGTCAAAGAGGTCACTGGCTCACAGCCTTGTTTGTGTGTTTTACAGTGATAAAGATCTGTCTCACTGAGGAAGTGAAGGAGAACCTGACGGCTGTTGTGGGAGCCTCCATCACATTCCCAGACCCCGTGTTGGAAAAAGGATTTCTGTCATTTGGTCCAAAAACAATTGCTTCTGTTTCTAGGAGAGAATTTGAGATTGAAGAAGTCATTTACACAAACAGACTTCATTGGAACAACAACACTGGACTCTTTACACTCACAGGTCTACAGAAAAACAACTCTGGAGTTTATTCCATTGACTCCAAAAAAGGAACTGTCCTTTCTCGATATTATGAACTCAAAGTTTATGGTGAGTAACATTTCAGTATTTGTAAATGTTTGTAGAAGATTTACAGTGTGATGTCAAACTCAGCTTCAGGTCGACAAAAGTGAGTCAGCTGTATATTTAATAATCTGTGGAGGTTCTCAGTCATCCAGGTCATAAAGCCATAAAGGATTATCTTTATTAGCTTTTATTTTTCAGGAAACCTGAGTACTAACACTAACATTAGTTATAAGTGCGTTATCACTCTTTTTTGGGTCAGTGATACTCTGGTTTTTTGGCTACTTACAAATTATTTTGGAAAAAGCGCTGTACACAAAAATAATAAAGCATAACAGTAATAATAATTGCAGAGGGAGGCCTGACTAACCCCAAAACAAAGTCCACTACAACAGTTGAAGGGTTGATATAAAAGCTTGTCTGACCATTAAAATTTCCTGCTTTGACAAACTAAGGGAGACTTTGACCACAAATGAAAAGCCTAATTTAGCTCTAACTTAACTCATTCAAATTCAGGCTCTGTGTTAAATGTCCGTGTCCTACTGCTAAAAGCTCTGTTTCTAGTCTGTTCCACTCATTGACTGGAGCTATATATTGTGCAGTGGCCTCACTGACTGCTCTCAGGGCAGTCACTGAGGCCACACTGCCCCCTGTACTTTTGAGTCAAACACCTGTTACTTTTGTAAAGGGATATTAAATCTCGTAAATACATAAAAGTATACAACTGCAAAAATATTTTGTTATCAACGTTGTCAATAATGTTAACTAATGGTTGCAAAAATCTAGAGCTACTAAACATTACTTTAACATTACCAGTTATGTTTACAGTCATCTCCAGAACTACAGGATATTGTAGACTGAGTCTGACAGTTACAGTTCTACTTATCTCTGTTTGACCTGAAACAAATACCATCACCAATCATCTGTACAAGAACAAGTCTCACTCTAAACAGCAGCGGTATTTTATTCTCATTCTGATTTATCTAAACCTGTTGAGGCCTGTTCAGAATAGTGCTTGTGTGTCTGAACTGCTTTGGTTTGTAAATGAGACAGACAGTTTTGGTTTGATTTTGTTATATTTGATGAAATAGTCTAAACTCAGAGGCAGGAGACATTACATTTACAAGGTTTACATTTAACCTTGAGTAGATCCTGTTGAATCACAAACATTAAACTGGTTTTGAGTAAACACCTCAGTTATGTAAGAGCTTCTTAAAACAGCATCTGACCTTTTTCATGTCAGAATATTATTTACACTATGATCTGACCTGACTGCCCAAACACATGTATTGATCAATTGGTGACAACTTATTTGAATAAATCTGTAGATGGTTGTCTCCAAGTGGACCTTTGTAAATTAAATTCAGTTTTATTTGTATAGCCCAGTATCACAACAACAAGTGCTTCAACAAAAACAATGGACAGTAAAAATGCAACAGGACAACATCCTCTGTCATCAGGGTGAGGTAAAACTCAAAAAACCCAACTCGGGACAAAGAGCCTCAGAAGAGGAATTACAAGAGGTATCCACTCCCAGGACAAGATGCAATGACTATGATGCCATTTTGAGGACTTTTGACCATCATTCAAAAGATAGAACAGCGATGTTCAAGCTCAGTGTGTCACACTTCCCCAGCGTCTCTAGGCCTAGGGCAGCGTATCTCATCTACTGATCTATGTCCTGACCATAAACCTTGTCAAAAAGGAAAGTCTTGAGTCGAATCTTAAATGTAGAGACTGTGTCTGACTCTTTAACGTGAGCTGGAGCTGATTCCATTGAACAGGAGCTTTGTAACTGAAGGCTCTACCTCCCATTGTACTTTTGGAAACTCTTGGAACAGTAACCCTGCATTTTGAGAACGAAGCACTCTGTTAGGTTAGGACGATACGGCACAATGAGGTCTCTGAGACAGGTTGGGGTCTTATAAGTAAGAAGAAGGTTTTTGAACTTAATTCTGAGTTCAATTGGAATCCAGTGAAGGGAGGCTAACACTGGGTACTGTGCTCTCGTCTGTTTGTTCCTGTTAATATTCTAGCTGCTGTGTTTTGGATGAACTGAACATTTTTCAGGAAGTCATTTGGACATCCTGCCAGAAAAGAATTACAATAGTCTAACCTCGATGTAACAAATGCAGGAATTATTTTTTCAGCATCACTTTTAGATAAGAATTTTTTTTAAGGACTTACTAATTTTGGCAATGTTGCCCAGATGAAAAAAGAAAAAAGCGGTTTTACAATACAACAAATTTAACAGACATTTGTCCAGGTTTTACTGCAGCTTATTCCCAAAGCATCTGCAAAAGCTGCTTGTGACTAAATTAAAGCATAATCTCTTTTTTCTTATATTTAAATGATTTATTGTGTATTTTTTCTTCTCAGACCCAGTTACACTTCCAGTAGTGACCACTCTGAATGTGAGCGATGACAACTGTACCTTACAGTGTTCGGTGAAGAAAACAGAGCAGACGACACTGAGTTGGTTCAGAGGAGAGGACATTGTGACCAGGAGCAGCTCTGAAGTGTTACCTCTCATGGTAAACCAAAGAGATTTAACCTCAGAGTATCTGTGTGTGGCTGCCAACCCTGCAGAAAACAAGACTCTCCCAGTCAACTTAACCTCATCCTGCAAACGGACTGACCCCCGGCTGAGTGAGCCTAAAGGGAGAAATTACTGTAAGAACTTTATGATCGATTTTGTTATTATTTTAAATCAGACGTGATGAGACATGAACGGATTTTCTTCAGTCATCCTGTTTTTAACAACTGAATAAATAAATGTAATTTTCCAAATTGTTCCTTTAACACTTTTTTTCTTATTTTGGCAGATATCTATGTCATCACTCCCATCGTCTTGTGTCTACTAATTCTACTTTTTGCTGTCATTGTCAAGAAAAAGTATTTTACAAAAAAAAAAAAAAACACGGTACAAAATCAAGGCAGGTATTTATAAGATTTTAAACATCTCTGCAACTCATTTCATCGTCAGTTTAAATTTATTTACTGAAGTGTAGAGAAGACACTTGTTCACACGAGTCATTGAGATCCACTTGAAACACAGTGGATTGTGGGTTTTGTGTCAAATGTGGTGATTTCTGGATATGCTTGGTTGTAACAGCGCTGCCTGATGTATTCTCCTCAGCTCAAAGATTTTGTCACAAATGACTGCAGCCCAGATTGTCCCACTGACCAATCAGAGCACACTGGGCTTAAGAGGAGTGACCTTAAACAGAATTTTAAAAGTACTTCTAACCCAGCTCAGGAAACTTTGACCAACCACATTCTCAAAATATGCTGCTAACACCTGCTTATTATTAGACAATTGAGGAAGTGTAATAGCTGCTGATAAAGTTTATTTTCAGCTGAATATGTCATGTCATGAATATGAGAAACAGCCCAAAAAAGAAAACACATAAGAGAAAAGGGAAGTAACGCGGCTGTAATAGACGACCTTATGTTGCTGTGGATAAAGTGCTTAATTTGAACAGATCTGTGAGGTGCTGGAAAACCCTAAGTTCTTCAGAAGTCCTTGATTTGACTTAATTGTGAAAACCAGGTGCACTCTAGATTTTATTTAAATCAAGGTGAATATGGAGTTGATACCTGCAGTTACAGGACGCTGGGATCTGTTTCTGAAACATGAGCAGCTGTCCTACGTCTTCCCTGAATACACGGTACTTTCCATGTTTTATTGTTGAACATGTAAATAGAGCTGCTGATAATGGACACAGCGTCTCTTCCTGTTTTAAAGGGGTTTTCCATTCCATATATCCTTATTGTAATGCTGCCAAATACCTGACCCAGTACCATTGTATACCCTTTAGCTGAAATGTGTGGGAAACAGTGACCATGGGTGAAAATACCAGCTAAGCCTTTCTAGAGATTTTCACACCAGGAAAAAGACATTTGTTCCACTTAAATCGTGCAAAGATAGAAAACGAAAAAAGCATGTGGTCGCACACTGTGGTCGTGTCATGTCTCTGGAAAACAGACTCACTCCATTATGCTTGTTAGACAGAAGCTGCATTATTATCAAACTGTCACAAGAGATAAATAATGTTCAATCAAACTTCCACAATGCACAAAGAGAGGACCGTTTTTAAAAGGATCAGTCACTATCATCTGTTTCGGGCTGATAAAAGAAACATATAAAGCAGTCACAATATTTGTGTTGAGACCATGCAGAGAGTCTGAGACCAAGTGTTAAACTCTAAACCTTTTTTTTCCAACATTGTGTCAGTTTTAGAGGATTATAACAACATTAACACTGGATCTTTATATGCTACAAATATATAATTTATGTTTTTTAATAGTGTCTCCAGTCTGTCATTGGCGGTGAGATTAGTTTCTCATTGTACCTTAGCATTTCCTCTCATGTATTGTACACGGGATGGTTTCGACTCATCCTGAACATCCTGACTTTATAAAAACTATTTCTGCATCATGACCAAGGTGTTATAGTGGTCTTTCGGGCTGTCCATGTTTACTTATATATTTTTGCATGCTGGTTTGTTATTTATCACATTTCCAACTTTTTGTTTCAAATACTAACTCACTAATAAACTAACACTTTGTATTTTTGCAGATTCAGTGCAATACACTGAAATAAACATACTTGAAAGAGGGAACAATCAGGTTGGTTCTTCACACTCACATTTTTCAAAACTAACTTTGTAACCTTAATAATTCCTAAACGCAGTAAATATGTTCAGTTCGAGGTCTGTCATCGACGAAAGAAGAATTTAAGTCGACTCAAATCTCCTCCACACATCAGTTAGTCAGTGATGTCTCGTAATATCACATAATGTTCTGTGTCGCAGCAGATCTTTTAGACGTTTGTCTCTTCCTGCTGATAGTTTAGTAATATATCAATGAGCTGCAACTGAAAGTGTTTTTAAGAAATATCTAAATAATCAGTCTCCAGTGAATTTAAGAGCTGTCACTTCATCTCTGTGTTTTCAATCGTCTCGTGCCTCTTTCTGGATCACTTTATTTTAATTAAATGAAGTTTAAAGGAACAGACATAACCTAATTTGTTGCTGCAGTCGATGCAAACCACAGCCTGTGTTTCATTAGAAGTGTCTGAGTCACAGGAACAGTAAACAGTCAGTGAGAGACACAGACTCCATTCAGAGCTGGAGCTGTGGTGCATTCACTGACAGTAGAACCAGCTGTAAACTCTGCTAAAGGTTACACGAGACTTTTTAATCAATGAGATTATAAATTGATAATAGTAGCTAAACACAAATAGATTTATTTTCTTTTTGACAGATACTGTCATGAAGTCATGGTGAGTCCTATTTGTCATCACTTGACTTTCAGTCGTGTCTTTATTGGATCAAGGATAAACAATACAAAAAAAATTCTTAGTATTGCAAAGGATACAGTGGTTAAAGCAAGTTTTAAATCTTAGTTTTCTGTTCCCGTGTTAGATCCAGTGTAAACCTGTGATGAAGATACTGTTTCTTCTAAACTGTCTCACTCTGTTTTGTTTTCTCTTGTCTTTACAGACACGTGCTGAATATTCAGAAAACATTGACCAGTCTCAGCTGACAACAGTTTACGATAAAATTGAGGCACATCGGATTGTATCAGTTTATTCAAACTGTGGACAGGAAATCACTTGAAACACAATTTTTCTAAAAACAGAATTGTTTTGGAATTATTTCCGCTGCATATTTCAGACTATATCTTGTTGGTCATTTTATTTTGTAGTTTATTTATTTTTGCTATTGTTAAATGTTAAAAAGACATGATATTAAGAAAGTACAAGTCTATTTACTGCATTGTGACGACAAACCAGAAATACAGTCATTAGATTCCCTTAAATCAGATCAGATGAAATCATGCGTAAGAGGAAATAAGAGATCCTGTTTTTTGATTTACTGCTTTTGTGTTGAGCAGACTTTCTCACAGTATAAATAACAATAACTGAGCACTAATGTTTGAATAAATGTAAATCTTTCATACTTGTCTATGTCTTGTCTTGTATCTATGTTTTATATAATTTACTTAGAAATGCCCAACCAGGAAAGGAGGTGAAAATTAACATCAGTATCAAAACTTCTGATATGGTTTGTCATGTCATGTGACAGATGATAATGTGGCTGCACTGTCTGGGGTTTAACTTCCTTTTTTATCAAAACAACTATGGCTTTGGATTTTGAGGACATTTATTTTCAGGATGTTAAGGCCGTGTGTTTTTACTGTTACTTAGTGTTGCTTTAATTATCATCTATGAACAATTAAAGTGTTTAATGATTTCTAACAATCCATACAAGTAACCTGTCTAGTTACTGTAACATAGTGTTGTTTTTTGATGTTGTGGTTTATTTTGGTTTCATCGTTCGAGTGTAGAGACCACACTGACTTCTTCTGACTCTTGCTGCACTGAGGTCAGCCTCTACTCTCACAACACTGGCTGGAGATCGGTTTGCAAAACAGGATGTTTACCACAGCATCTTCTCACGAACGCTTCCAGGCTGAAAAAGGAAAACATGCAAAAACAGCCCCACCTGCGGTTTTATGAAGGTCTTACACAATGTGGAACATGACTGGGCAAGTTTATCTAAAACATTCCACAGTAATTCAAACATGTTTCTGCAAAGTAATTCATAATGCATATACTGTATAGCTTTTGGAGCTATAATTTAATTTCTTGAAGTGGACACTGAGTTTAGAAAAGCAAACAGGAGCAATGGCCCAAAGACTAGTCAAGAGCAAGACAAGACAATGTTATTTATGCAACAAAAATCATACACCAAGTGCTTCAAAGAAAGAGAAAAAGACAAACTATTTACTGCTCAAAACGGGGCCAGTGAAAGTTTGATATTAAACTTCATTGTCCATTTAAATGAGCTGTATGTATTGTATGTACAGCACAATATAAACTGCTGCTGAGAAATGGTCTGTGTCTTGTTTCAGACATTGGACACAATGATGTCAGAACTAAACCATCTCATATTTTTTTGGAATACATTCTTGCACTGAATGTATATCTGCAGTTTTATAAGCTGTTGCTGGGCCCATCAGCAGTCAGACAAAGCACGTGTCATTGCTTCTGTCTGTTTCTCCCAGTCCTGGAACTGTGCTGTGACCAGTGACTGTAAAAGAGGCTGAACATAAGGAGTGTGACATCACCCATAGCCTAACGAACCTTGAAGCTCTTTCAGGCGCCATTTTTAGCCGTTATGGAGGTCACTGTGTTGATTTTATTGAGCCAAAAGTTCCTAATTTGTGCATATGGGCTGATTTGAGTGACTATTTGCATGGTAACCAGTGAGCTGCTCCTTCACTGTCCCTGTGTTAGTGGCGCCCTCTGGCTGCTGCTTCACTTCAGGTAAATTTAACTTTTTCACCAATATCTGTGTTTTTTCTTCACTTCTCACTATGTTTGTCATCTTTGTCAAGACTGTTAGACAAACACATCTACAGCTATCAATGTTAATAATCTGCTAAATTATTAATAGATATCATCGTAATTATAAACTGCGTGTTGTATAGATATATACATTTTATCATTTAGAATTATGTTTTCTCTATGATATCTATATTAGCATCTGTGGTTAATAGGGTTTCTTCAGATTTAATAGATACATGAAATAGACACGTTGCATACCTTTTTTAGACCATCAGGACCAACCTGACAGTTCAAGAAACCCTTCTATCTTTACAGCACTACTTTATCCTTACAATTTAAAAAGAGACAAAACAATGTGTTTTATAATTTGATTCTTTTCCACAATAACTTCTTTGCTTATGACATGCTAAAATAACACTATAGTGATTAAAAATAAAATCAAGTTATTAACTCTGTGCACTTAAATACAAAGATTATAAATAATGTCAGATTTAAGAGCTTGAAATACAGTTTATATATGCCTTTAAACCTAGGAGAACATAAATAAATGGAGATTTGATTAAGTTTAAGTTTATTTATAAGAAGTTGTAGATGAACCAGGATGTGATGTCAGATGAAGCTGAGGAAGACGAGGCTGGGCTATGTCAGATGTGCAGGAGCAGAGAGGACCAACAGAGCAGCAGACCGATGACTGGACTGGACTGCGGAGGGCCGACAGAGAAGCAGCAGCAGTCCGGTAACTGTAGAGGGGCTCTGCAAAGACAGAGAACAAAGTAAAAACTTATGTTTAAAACAAGTCTTGCCACCTCTGTACATGAGATTTAATGTTAATCTCAGAACAAATTACCAGCTCACTGTATGTTACTGTGTGTGTAAGGACTGTTTTTAGAAAATAGTGGACTTTGATTTAAAACTAACACATGCACTTTAGCTACAGTAATGTTTAAGTGATGTACTGCAGAGTAAGAAAAGTGTTTTCTAGAGTAAAAAGTCCCAGAGTTTGGTGGGCATTGCAGGTGTAATGTTTGATGTGTGATTGTGTGTAATCCTCTGGTTCCTGTGTTTCACTGTGACATAAACTGACAAACGCACAAATGGAGCTTTTTTTTATTATTATTATTATAATAAAATAAATCTAGATACAAAAAATGTATAATAAAAATATAATCTATTATATTAGAGAGAGATTATATCTACTATATTAGAGAGTAAATCTGAGCAAATGTAATTTTTCTTTAAAATAAGTAGAAGTAATAAAGTAAAAAGGTTTGAGTCCCAAAGTAAATTTATTTAGTGTCTCATCAACATTTAATCTATATTTAAATGTAGGAAATATGGGAACCTTTATATTAAATTGGTCCTGAACAATCACCATTGTGATTGGTGTGTCCGAATTTGTTTGTTACTGTTTGTGTCAATTTACATTTTACACATTCTTTTTTTCTTTTTCTTTTTTTGCAAATTGTTTCGGGAT